>CAUYRT010032908.1:0-13496 GCA_963574885.1 Lepilemur ruficaudatus
GGGAACACCAGCTCTCTAGCAATGGATATCAACCAAATTCAAAACACTAAAATGGCAGAAGAAGAATTTTGAACACGGATTGTAAGAAAACTCAATGATATGAAGGAGAAAATGGATAATGAACATAAAGAAACCACACACAGGCTGGGCGCGGTGGCTCACGCCTGTGATCCTAGCACTCTGGGAGGCCGAGGCGGGCGGATTGCTCAAGGTCAGGAGTTCGAAACCAGCCTGAGCAAGAGCGAGACCTCGTCTCTACTATAAATAGAAAGAAATTAATTGGACAACTAAAAAAATATATAGAAAAAATTAGCTGGGCATGGTGGCACATGCCTATAGTCCCAGCTACTCGGGAGGCTGAGGCAGGAGGATCGCTTGAGCCCAGGAGTTTGAGGTTGCTGTGAGCTAGGCTGATGCCATGGCACTCACTCTAGCCCGGGCAGCAGAGTGAGACTCTGTCTCCAAAAAAAAGAAAAAAAACAATAACAAACCTTCTGCCTGCCAGATTAGGGTTTTCTCAAATTATCCGAGAAGCCAAAAGAGGAGGCCTGGCACAGGCAACACAGGCACTATCATCTGTCCTGTAGAGTGCCACAGCCTGTTCTTGTTGATTCTGGATTAGATCCCATCTAATCCATTCGCCTTGCGGCAGCCAAAATAATCTTTCCAAAATGCAAAACTGATCCTATCATTCTCCTGCCTATGACTCTGCCAGGACTCCCTGTCATACAGTCCCACACCTGACTCATGAGACCCTTCCTGATCTGGCTCTTAAACCCCAGACCACCATGCTCAGCCACGTGAGTTACTTTCTCCCTGGGCTCAGCACACTCTGTTCTCTCTACTGTCAAGATCATTTTCCCATTCTGCACGCTACCCCACCCTGTCATCCAGTCTACATAATCATGCTCAGGCCCCTCCTTGGAAGTCACTCTCCCTGGAAAGTTTTCTCTGAGCACCCATCACGTTTCCCACCAGCTCCCAGCCACACTGGGTGCAAGGTCTCCCCTCCTATGTGCTCTGAAAGTTCCCTTCCCCACTCCTGTCATAACATTCACCACACTGAATTGAAATCGCCTATTTTCTTGTTTTATTCCCTAATGGTAACTCCTCGGGGCAAGGGGCAGTGCCCTAAACACTTATACTGCCAGCATACAGCACAGTGCCAGACATACAGTTGACAAATGAATACAAGGAAAGATGGATGAACTGACAGGAATATGGAGGCAGCATCTGTGAGAGTCTGAAACAAGGACTGGAAAAGGAACAAATGGCAACTTAGCTCTAAAATGATTCCTGCTTGAATGGCCTTCATTTCACTATCAATCAAAAGAAGTATCGCAAAGCACTTTCAGCAACCTATCAGTTTCCTGACACCATAGAAAGTCAACAGCAAACAGAACCCTTTGTTGTGGAAATACACACATAGTTGAGCTATTTCAAAAGAATCATCATAAATAGGAAGAATTTTTTCATAACTGGACACTGACAGTGGTTATGGAGAGTTCACCTCCCTCAAGCTCTGATCTTCAATGCCCCTCAGCTGACTCTCTCCTCAAATCTCAGATAAGGGAGATGTTTGCTGATCATAAAGTAATCCAATGCCAACTGTACACTATGTATTTTTCTGTTTAGATTACAATTCTCTGTTTCTTTCCTGTTATAAACTAAAAGGCAAAGGTGGTGAAGCTTCTGGCTATATAAGAGAAGAATTCTTTAAGGAGGAAAAAAAGAATAGATTGTAAACTACATGTCATACTGATCACATTGATCTAAAATGGTTTCTTTTATGTGTAGCTTAAAAGAAATAAACTACAGTGAGATGACTGGAAGACAGTATCAGACTTCTATTTTAGAATCAGACCTCTTGAACACTAATAGTTGAAAGTTTAAGATTCTGAAACACTTGGAAACAGAAAATAAACGTAAATCCGAAGAATACTAATTTCTAACGTCTATTTTAACAATGGTATTAAGTAGTTACTCATAAAACATTCCCATAAAAGAAAGCATTACTTTACTGGCTCCAGAACTCAACCTATAAGTGAGTCCACTGTGTATAATTTACATAGCCACATGTAGACCCAAAGTCCCTCAATACACCCAGTTTAAAAACAAAGTATTTCTGCTTGTCCTATTTTTATTACAACTCTTATTTGTATTACTTACTGGAATGTAATAGATGCCCATCTTGGGGGTTTCATTGGCAGTAAGAAGCATTCCTAAAAATAAAACACAATGAAAAAGGTAAACACATGTGGGGGCAAAAGTATCCTTTCTATTTGCTTTACATTTTTAAATACTTGAGGTGCTCAGTATATGGTGTACAGGAGAAGAGCACAGCCTGGAAGCTGGGTGTCCCAGGAGGCAGGTCTTGAGCTTTGGTCCTTGACTCTCTAGATGGGGGACCTCAAGCTATTAGAAAGGCCAACTTCCCCACCTGTGAAATGATCAGGTTGTACTAGTTACGTAAATGAGCAGACAGTTTCTACCATAAGGTGCTTAGGTCTATATAAAATTTGCCATCAATTTTAGGGGTAAAGTTTTAAGTTTCAGACACATAGATAAAATGTAGTTTCAGTGCACAATTTATTAGAATAATAATGAAGACGTTAAGAAGAAAAGCTTCCTTCTGTTGATCAGGAATTAAAGATACAAATTAAAGCATTCCCACAAAATGTCACAGCAAATTCCTAACTTTTGCCTTAAACTTAAACGACTATGGGGAATGCTTTGTGGAGCTACACCAGAAAGACCTACAGGGACCATAAGAGCCCTGACTATACCACAGTCACTCTCCCACAAGGGAATTTTAACAGACTGAACCAACGGGGTGAGTAATAATGTAGTCTCCTTGGGATTGGCATTATAAGAAAGCAAAACTGAAGGAAGGAGTAACTCTGTGGCATTCAATACAGGATCCCCTGTAACCCCAGAAGCAACAGTAACCTATAAATCCATTATTCTTTGGTACTAAACAATTTAGTACCAAAGCATTCAAATATCGCAGTCTTGTTCTCTTTTCTCTGCCACTTTTGCAACACACTCCTCCCCCAAGTTTTGGGAAGCAGCTCCAATGTGGCACTATGCAGCTACCAAGACTCCTCATAGCTTCTCTCCAGGCTGCCGTACCTTAAATAAAACTGAGGTCGGCAAACATTTAGCTAGTCCTTTGTAATATACGTTACCTTAGTGAACATGTGACAACCCTCTAAAGTAAGAAACATTATCTCTATTGTACTGATCAGAAAAACAAAGCTCAAAGGGACAAATGAGAGAATGTGAGCGCTAAAAGTCACTCAAGAGCTCTTATTTTTAAAAACTACTGCAGACCAACCAAATTATATTTATTTTAAGAATGTATTGCAAAATACAATAAAGGAACCCGCAGAAGGAAGACATTTAGATTATCAGATCACATAATCATAATTAAATACACCAAATGTTAAGGGTAATGATTTGATTAAGGTAAATAATTTTTGTTGCCCTTCCTTTAGTTAATAGAAAAGCTTCTAAAAGTGATGACATTTGATGCTGTTACACAAATGAAATGTTGAGTGAATAACGTCAATTACCCCTCAAGCAAAAAGCAAGGATTTAACGATATCCCACCAAAACTATGCCTTGCCTATAACTCAAAAGTGTTAGCTAGCCCTGAATGGGGACCAACGGGTCACCAAAAATACACATACACCCCCACCCCATAAAAACATCTAAAAGTACTTAATGAAGCCTTTAAAAAAGCAAGAATACATGTCTAAATTAAATCAAAACAAAAATTGGAGCTATTTTTCATAGCTTATAGCCCATAAAACCTCTCCTCTCAGCACTTTGCCTGGCCCTGGGCACAGAATGTTCAGAGGTCTACAAGGGAGGAAATGACATCTACTGATTGTGCCTCCCAGGCCCCCACAAACAGCACCACCCAACTTTCTCCAAGAGCTTTCAGACATCATTAAGGAAGAACCATTTGGGGGATAGATGCAACATGTTACAACCAAAAAGAAAGTTCCTGAAGACATCTCCTAAGCCTGTCTCCAGTGGTTCAACCCTGAACACTGAACATTCAACAATGAACCACAACCACACCTACCAAAGAAACCACAGAAAGGGCTATAATCTAATTATGCAAAAGAATTCAAACTGGACGCAGCTTGATTGTTTCCTACAATGGAGTAGGACCTCACTTGGCCGGCCAATGATACAAGCTGATCTGCTACCACACTAAAGTGGGGAGGGTTAGGGCTGAAAGCAATTAAAAATGAGAAAAATCAGCAATTTTACAAAGCCCAATGAGTATCAGAAATTTCTAACAAGTAGAAACAGAAAACTGAAACCAATGAAAGAAAGACTTAGTTCAGCTGAAATACAGACAAGAGAAGAACAGAGTGTGAGCACTGCGCCAGGCACTTCACAGCCTCAGAAAGTTAACTCATTTGCTCAAGGTCACCACATAGCTAGTAAGGAGAGTAGCTGACAGTGTACTGACACCAAAGCTCATGTAACATGGGACACCAAGATTCCAATAACTAAGATAAAATTAGAAGACTTCTTGCATGATCCAATAATAAACCACTAACATGGGTCAGCATAAATACCATAGAGCAACATTAAAAATCATTTTAATATAATGTCAAGCTTAAAAGCAAAAGACAATCATATGTATAGCATGAGGACAATTTAAAACATATGAATGCAGGATTAATACAGTAAAAATTTCTCTACCAAGAAGAGGAAGTCTGGAAAAGAAAAAAAAATTTCTCTAATAAAAATAGTAATAGTTCTTTGGACAAGTCTTAAAAAAAATATTAATAGTTCTTGTAAAGAGATAGATTGTGGCCTTATGGAAGGTTTTGTCCTTTAAATTTCCTTTAATATTGGTGTTTATTATTATTTCCACAATAAAAATACAAATTTTTAAAGAGATAGAAAAGATAGCACCTAGAATCAAAAGAACACGCCTTCAACATAAAACAGTACTGTACAATGTACAGTATACAGTGTGCTGTGTAGTATAATAATACAGTGAGAGAAAATAGTACCTTGATAAAATAGTACCTTCCCCAGAAACATGCACCTATCAACACTTGCCTGTGTGTGCTTCAGGGGCTAAAGGACTCACTGAAGCTCACAATACAAAATCAGTGCTTTGCAGCAGTACTACTTAAAGTGTGCTACCAGGGCCAGTCTGCAAAACCAGGCCAGGAAATAAGTGCAAAAATTGAAAGGAAACATTTTAGAAACCTGTACAGCAATTCAACACTGCAGTGACATCTAAATACGTGATCATTTTCCTAGTAATTCATTTTTATGGTATTTTACAAAAGTGTCAATCTGTAATGGATCAGAAATTGAAAAACAAAGAAAAAAACAAAACAAAATCCTGGTCCTTCACCAGACACACTTGAGAAGCACTGCACTAAAACATATAGCATCAGTGAGTGCCTTGAACAGCTCAGGAGACCTGCTGTGTGCACAGAACTGTGCCGGGGGGGACTGGCAGGGACGCCCCTGCTCTCTGTTGAACTTCTGAGAGAAGAATGGGGCATGTCAGCTTACTACGTGAGGCACCAAGGACATTCACAGATGACTCCAACAGTTGTTTTCCGTGTATTTGGACGATCCTGACAGAGAAGAAAAGGCTGTTTCACACTGAACAGCACAGGCAATCTCCACAGCCGACAAGGTACGTGAGAAAGCTGAGGCTGGATAATGGCCCTCATTAAGCCTGAATGAGGTCTTTCTCAAGCTCACTGCCCACCTTCTTTTCTTTCTATCTATCAATGGTTCTGAAACCACTAATCCTGATTCCACATGTCTGGAGTGGGACTCAGACATACGTAAGCTTTACAAGCTCCCTGTGCCGTGACTCTGATGCACACGAGTCATAGAGTCACGCCACCTCTGCAGGTGCCCCGACCTGCACGGAGCAGCTGCTCGATGTACAGATGCTATACAGGCAGCTGGATGAGCAACGGGAGCAGGGCCGGGAAATAAGCCAGAAAGGCGGGACCATTTCTCAATATTCAGAGCAGTCTTAGTATTGGAAAAACATTACAAAACAAAAATCATGATTAGACTTTAATTACTCCAAAATGAGTGAGTGAGAAGAAAAAGAAAGTAGAAGGTTTCAGCTTTTCTAAAATATGATTAAGCCCATAATGATTAAGCACAAAACATAAAGAAGAGAGTTGAAGGAAAAAGGTGTGGGAAAGCAAGGAAAAGCACACGAACGCACCACACTCAGATCCAAGCCACAAAGAAGCGGCGAGATACTTGTCTTACTGTGCTTGCTATCTTATGAGATAAATTATTTGGCTATCTTCTGTATGTTTGATTAACCTCTTCTAAGTTATTTGACAGTAACAGTCATCTCTCTGTCCAAAATATCGCTCTTAAAATTGTTATTTTTCAGAAAACTGTACTTTGCAATGACAACAACACCTTAACAAGGCGATCAACTTTATCCTCACCAATACTATGATGATCTGATGTGATGAGACCTGAGAACCCAGCAGGTGACACATTATTCTTGTCCGAAATATCTAACCTAAACCAAATTAAGACTTAAGACTTAATTTCTATTTTAGGAAAAATACAACATGGAGGAACAAGTTAAACACCACAATGAGAAACAATCACAAAATCCAGGATGAGGGATATTCTACAAGACTACTGGCCTGACCTTAGAAAAGTCAATGTTGTGGAGAAGGGAAAAAAAAAAGATAGGGGAACTACTTTGGATTGAAAGAAACTAAAAATATACAACTGCTAAATGTAACAATCTTAATTATATCCTTGCTCAAAAAAACAGGCTAAAAAAAGTCCTTTTGGGGGAACAACTGGGGAAATCTGAAAATGGATGAGGTACAAAATAATATTAGGAAAAGGTTGCAATTTTTATTTGGTGCGATAAGGGTCTTTGGTTAAGAGAAGAATGCCTTTCTTTTTACAAGTGCTACACTCGGTGCAAGAGAAGAGCTACCACTCATGTCTACAGCTGGCTTTCAAGTGATTCCACAAAGAAACCAAAACAACCGTACATGCCCAAAGATAAATAAAGCAAATGTGGCTAAAGATTAAAAAACATTGAATCTAAGTATAGGATATAAAGATACTCACCCTACTACTTTTTCAACTTAAAATACTGGGGATAAAGTGACCT
Organism: Lepilemur ruficaudatus; assembly: GCA_963574885.1. NCBI lineage: Eukaryota > Metazoa > Chordata > Mammalia > Primates > Lepilemuridae > Lepilemur > Lepilemur ruficaudatus. Next base: position 7,166 of record CAUYRT010032908.1, read on the forward strand.
TTCTTGTTTATGATATCATGAACACAGACCAGGTCAGCAAACTATCTCCATAAAGGGCCAGGTAGTAAACATTTTAGGCTTTGCAGGCCATCTGGTCTCTGCTACAACTATTCATCTCTGCTGTCAGGCTGCAAAAGCCATATGGACAATGCATAAATGAACAAGCGTGGCTGTGTTCACATAGAACTTTATGCTAAAAGACAACAAACTTTGAATTTCATATAATTTCCATGTGTCACAAAATATTCTACTTCTTTTGATTTTTTTTCCCCAACCATTTTAAATTTGTAACTCATTCTTAGCTCACAGGCTGTAGAAAAGCATGTAGTGGGCTGGATTTGGCCCACAGGTCAGCCTGCCAACCCCTGATATAGATTTTTATTTTTTTTTAATTTTTTAAAATCTTTATTTATTTTTACTCAACATCTGAAGTTCAAGATCATGATATAGATTTTTAAAATGCTGCTCATTAAGAATGTTTTCTAGGCCGGGTGCGGTGGCTCACGCCTGTAATTCTAGCACTCTGGGAGGCCGAGGCAGGAGGATCGCTCAAGGTCAGGAGTTTGAGACCAGCCTGAGCAAGAGTGAGACCCCGTCTCTACTAAAAATACAAAGAAATTAATTGGCCAACTAAAAATATATATAGAAAAAATTAGCTGGGCATGGTGGTGCATGCCTGTAGTCCCAGCTACTGGGGAGGCTGAGGCAGGAGGATCGCTTGAGCCCAGGAGTTTGAGGTTGCTGTGAGCTAGGCTGACGCCACGGCACTCTAGCCTGGGCAACAGAGTGAGACTCTATCTCAAAAAAAAAAGTTAAGGAAGAAAACAGAAAGGAAAAAGAAAAAAATTGTGGGCCACTGACTGTACAGAGTTATAAAAAGATTAAATGATAAATTTATATTACAGCATCCATCATCCAGATTAATAACATAGCAGCATTCAACAAATCATAGTTCTTTCCTGCCCCAACTTCTGTAACACTTAATACTTGCTGAGCAATATCTACTGAATCTCTCCTGAACTTCAAAAACTGTGGGTCTTTCTGTTGTTCTGTCCATTCCCATGGGGTTTCTCAGCTCCTCCCCATCTTTCTCCCCCAAAAGGAACCAGCTCCTGCTTATTTCTTGTCCCACTCCACGCACTCCCCATTGGTAACCTCATTCACTCCCACTGTTTTATGGGATAATCTCCATTTACATGTCTCAAAGCTCTCTATCTGCACACCTGCTTATCTCGAGACCACATTCCTACTGTATACCAGACAGGGCTCCCAAATGCAAGTATGTGGGTCAGTTCAGGGCTTGCTACATGAGAATTCCTTGAGAAGAGTATTAAAATACACACTTCTGGGCCCTCTCCATAGAAACTCTGAGTCAGTACACCTGGGATGAGGTCAAGGAATCTGTACTTTAAAAGCTGCCCAGGTGATACCCTCTGCTGCACAATGCCACTGTGCCATCACCTCCTAAGACTCAAATGTTAGAAAAAGAATAATCTTTCTTCCAGATGTGCTCTCTTGCTTGTGCTCCCATCTCAACTCAGAATATCAATCGGTTCCTAGTCATTTTAGTTCAAAACCAATCCAGCCTTTACACAGTAGATAAACCCGCCTTCTGGAAAACACAGTCTGGACATGTCCTCTCTGACCACAAACGGAGCCCAGAGGAGCCGGCACATCATGCCCAGATCTCCCCCAGCTGCCACTCGCTGCCTCCCCAGAGCCACCGCAGCACAGGAACATGAGGGTCCTCCCCGTTCCCAACCAAGTCCCACATGCCCATCGTTTCTGCTAGTGTGACACTGTTCTCTCATGTGGATCACCTCAGACCCCAACTCCATTTAACCAAATCTCACTCAGCACTCCATGCACGATGCAAATCAGTCCTCTTGACACTATCCTCTGGGTGCTCTGGGGGAAACCACTCCAACATATTGCTGCTGTGCTGTTTGTACATACATGATAGGACTCCTCAGGCTTTGCCTTGTATCCTTCTATCAAAATTATCTGTGTATGTCTGTCCTCCGTGTACACTGCTTGAGTGTAGGAACTGTTCTTATCGTATACCTAGAAATTCTTCACAGATTTGCCTTGAATGTATTAAATTCTGAAATGCGTTAAATTCTGAAATCTATCATGTAATTTGCTTAACAGCATACACCACAGAATATACCAAAACCCATGGCTTCACGGGCCAACCGTGTACCATCAGGCAACTCCAGTCTTCTCCAAATCCCCATCCTTAATTTCCACACACTATTACTAACCACATAAAAGAGCATACTAAAATAGCATTTTGCCTGCCACCTACCTGTCTATTGTTACCAGTTTCTACTAATAGCTGGGTGGGCTGAGGACTGACTGAGTCACTGAGTGCCATTTTCTGAATCATCCACACCACTTCCTGCTCTTAATTCTTCCAAGTAAGTAAAATATCCAAGGAATTGTCCTGACCAAGCCAAACTCTATCTTAAGAAATAAAATGAACCTAAAACCCAAAAAAGTATAGCCTAGATTTGCCTCACTGAATGATCATTCACTACAGAATGCATGCATACCTGAGTTGGGGTAGAGACAAACATCATTAAGGTCATGTTCTGGCTCCAAAGAAGTAAATATTTTCCCCTAAAATAGTAAGCAAAAATGAATTATTAAAACGGTTAAAGGACAACAACTTTTGGCAATGTGACATAAAGAAAATAAACTGGAAACAACTCAATCACCAACTGCTATGTAAAGAAATAGAATAACTCGGCCGGGCGTGGTGGCTCACTCCTGTAATCCTAGCTCTCTGGGAGGCCAAAGTGGGAGGATCACCTGAACTCAGGAGTTTGAGACCAGCCTGAGCAACAGTGAGACCCGTCTCTACCAAAAAGAGAAAGAAAAAAAATATATATACAAAACAACAAAACCCAGCTGGGCATTACGGTGTGCGCCTTAGTCCCAGCTACCCAGGAGGCTGAGGCAGAAGGATCGCCACAGCCCAGGAGTTGGAGCTAACACAGAGCTGCAAAGACGTCACTGCACTCTACCCAGGGCAACTGAGTGACACTCTATCCCAACAAAAAAATACAAGGCAACTGAGCACCCCCCTCACAAACTCCTACCCGTTCATGTGACACTGAAAATTTCTGCCAGCTCTTGTTCCTCTAGCTCATTACTAGAGGACTTACACGAGGTCCTGCTGAGCTTCCATGGCAAAGGGGAGCAGAGCTAGAGCCTGGGCAGGATGGTTAGTTCACACCCAGTGAAAAACTGTGGCCAAGGCTTAGTTCAAAGACAAACAGTGACATTTGCTCAGCTACCTCCCTTTCTTTATAAGTTCCCACCGAAACGGGAAGGAAAAGAAGAAGACAAAAGGGAAGGAATGAGGAAAGAGAACTGTAATAGCATGGAACAAAAAAGAAACAGCATCACAGTTTATAGAAATATATATTATGGAAAACTGTACAGCAATTAAATGGTCTGGAAGGATACTGCAAATTGGTAACAGTCATTACCTTGAAGTAGGATGGAAGCCAGGTCAAGGATAACTTCTACTTTACCAGTATTTTATGAATTTTCAAAAATAAAAACATGCTGGGTGCAGTGGCTCATGCCTGTAATCCCAGCACTTTGGGAGGCTGAGGTAGAGGGATTATTTGAAGCCAGGAGTTCAAGATCAGCCTGAGCAACACAGCAAGACCCTGTCTCTACAAAAAATTTAAAAATTGGCTGGGTATATTGGTACACTACTGTACTCCCAGCTACTCGGAAGGCTGAAGCAGGAGAATCAACTGAGCCCAGGAATTCAAGGTGACAGTGAGCAATGATCACACCACTGCACTCTAGCCTGGGCAACAGAGTGAGACCCTGTTTCCAAAAAAAAAAAAAAAAAAAATATGCATTTGTAGTATTAAAAATAAATATTGTTTTAATGTAAATTAGTTTGGACTGCCAGCAAAAGAGCAGGAAAAATTCTGGTCTAAGACACTACAAATCTTCCCAAGAAAGCCATCAAAATCCTCTAAACTCAAAGCCAACAAAGTAGACATCATAGTCAGTATCCAGGTAATCAATAGGATAATTCTTCCAAGAATTTAGAAAAGCTGGAAGTCTGTCCTCTCTCTTCACTATAACATATACAAAGTCACAAGAACCTATGAAGGAATCAGGGCCTGAGAGAGGCAGAATATACCCCAAGGACAACTCTAAATCTCCAATATAGATCCAGAGGGAAAAAGAAAGTAAGCTGAGTAAGATAAATACTTTGGGAGTTAAAAAAATGAAATTGAAAAAAACAAAAGTAAGCCTGGGCAACAGAGGGAGACCCTGTCTCTACAAAAAAAAAAAATTTAGCTGGGCTTGGTGCAGTAAACTATAAGGACACCACACAGTCCAACCTGGGTGGCAGAGTAAGACCCTGTCTCAACAACAATAACAAAAAGAACATTTGGCCAAGGTTGGTGTAGTAAGCTAAAACGATAGCATGCAGTCTAGCCTGGGTGACAGAGTGAGACCTTGTCTCTAAAACAAATAAACAAAAAAACCAAAAAGTAATGGCTCAGGAAGCCAGAGATTACGACAGGTGGCTGAACTGTGATGGGGCTGTCTGGGCACCTGTGCCATGAGCACAAGCAGCCCCCGTGGAAAAGACTGGCATTTGCCCTCAAGCAATTAATGCTGAGGCCAGTGTATCTTCCACTCAACTTCATCTCAAATACGAATTTTTTAAAAAGTGACCCTTTTTAAAAAAAACTAAAGATGCTGAGTTTCTAATTAATTAAATGCAAAGAACTCTTAAAAGCAGTTCTTAAGTCTTAAATGCTATCCTGGATGTAATTTTCCCACACATCTGATGAACTAATCTTTTACTGTTCTCTCAAAATACTTGGGTTTTAAAGTGAAAAATGAAAGGCAGAAGGCAAATTAAAATCAATAGAGGTTTTATTTTTCAAATATCACTTGGAGGTGAAGGGGGTAATAATCTTAAGAAAATAATGCTTAAAAAATTGTTAGAAATTATTGTAAAGGAGTCATTCCTAAAATCTAGTTGTTTGAAGTAGGGAAAAGGCATGAAATTCAGATGTATGACACTACTGATATGGAAATGTAATTAGTAGCTCGTAACTTTTCTAGAGTTGTGAGAGAGCCTCAAAATCTAGGGGAATTTCTCATGGATCGACTTTTTTCAACAACTTTTTTTTAAGAGACAAAGTCTTGTAGTATTGCCCAGACTGGATGGAGTGCAGTGGCTACTCACAGGTGTGAGCATGGTGCACTGCAGCCTTGAACTCCTGGGCTCAAGGGAGGATTGACTTTTTTAAACGATGACTCTTCTCTTTACCTAACTTAACATCTAAAATGCATGCCAGTTGTAGCAAATCAGGAAAACTTCTTAACAGAACAAAGAAATAATGACTTCCTTAACTAAATATGGACATTATCTATACTGAACTGACCTCCTACTAAGTTCCCAAATGGATACTCAGTATCTTTCTCAGGAACCCACATAATCCAAAAAAGGCAACAAAAAGAAAAGGAACATATGAAAGAAAAATGAAAACAATGAAGAAAAACGAAAAGGAACATATTCAGATAAAGAAGGGAATAATTTCAACAAAAAGTACGTACTGAGTTCTTATTCCACATTTTGATAATTCGAGAGTCTGCAGACAAAATCAAGTCTAACGAATCCTGGAAATGAACTGACTTAATAGGCAGCCCGTACTGGTGATCCTTAACTAGCAAAGGCTTATCAGATCGTAGGTCATATAATAAAACCTAAAAGAAAAAAAAAAACAAGTTATTTCTGTTTAAACAATATAAACAGAAACATTTAAAAGTTAGAATGATGACAGCCATTTGCTTCATTACCTTTCTATGAATACCCTTACTCAGGGTGCTAAGATCCTAAAGTAGGCCAGCAGTACTCTAGAACAATCTTTTACATTACCCTTAGAGTGCAAAGTTTTATGAATTCAACCTGAGAGTAATTTTTAAGCACACTAAGTTTGAGAACTACTAAGCTATAATACTAAGAAAGAACAAAAGGAAAGCCCCTGGCTGGGCGCGGTGGCTCACGTCTGTAATCCTAGCAGTCTGGGAGGCCAAGGCGGGCAGATAGCTCAAGGTCAGGAGTTCGAAACCAGCCTGAGCAAGAGCAAGACCTCGTCTCTACTATAAATAGAAAGAAATTAATTGGACAACTAAAAATATATAGAAAAAATTAGCCGGGCATGGTAGCACATGCCTGTAGTCCCAGCTACTCGGGAGGCTGAGGCAGAAGGATCGCTTGAGCCCAGGAGTTTGAGGTTGCTGTGAGCTAGGCTGATGCCACGACACTCTAGCCTGG
>CAUYRT010032909.1:0-14541 GCA_963574885.1 Lepilemur ruficaudatus
ATAGAAAAAATTAGCCGGGCATGGTGGTGCATGCCTGTAGTCCCAGCTACTCGGGAGGCTGAGGCAGGAGGATCACTTGAGCCTAGGAGTTTGAGGTTGCTGTGAGCTAGGCTGATGCCACGGCACTCACTGTAGCCTGGGCAGCAGAGTGAGACTCTGTCTCAAAAAAAAAAAATAACATAGCACAACTGACGATGAAGGTCATCAGTTCCTCCGCAGAAGCTGGGGGATGCAAGGGAGAAAGCAGCTGAGGTCTGGAAAGACTTCCAAGAGGAAGAGGGCTTGGAATAGAGGGATACAACCAATGTTTGCCTAAAAGGAATCTTACAATTACAAATACATAGATTAGGATAGCAGAAAAGAGAAGAATCAGTGCTCTAACAATCCATTTAATGAAGTTGGAAAAATAATAGCAAATCAAATTCACAAGGAAGAAGGAAATGATAAGCATGAGAAAAGAAATTAAGGAAATGGTGAAATACTATATAACAGAATAAATCAACACATCCAAAGGCCAATATCAGAAATACAAAGGGCAAGACTTTGTGTGTATGTAGAAATTTACAAACAGGTTCTAAAATTTATGTGAAAATGCGAAGGACCTAGAAGAACCAAAACAACAGTGAAAAAGGACAAAGATGAATGTACTACAACTCAATAGTAAAAAAGACAGATTCATAAAACTGGGAAAAACACTTGAACTTATACTTTACAAAACACAGAGTATAGATGGCCAGTAAATATGTTTAAAGAGATGCTCAATGTCACTTGTCAATAAAGAAATTACAAATTAAAATATCAAGAGATACCACAACAAACGTATTATACTATGTAAAATCAGTAGCTGAACAAACACATTATTGCATGCTCAGATAATGGAATACTACTCAGCAATAAGAAGATACAAACTATACATGCAACTACATAAATATCAAAAACACTAGGTTGTACAAAAGGAATCTCACAAAAGAAAATATACTATATTATCTCATTTATACAAAGCTTTTGAACAAGCAATACTAAGAAGACAGAAGTCTATTTGCCTCTGGGAAGGAGTGGGAATGTTACTGAAAAGAACTATAAGGAAATTTATTGGAGTGATGTTAGTTTTTCTCTTAAGTGGGGTGATGAGTACATCTGTCAAAACTCATTGGGTGGCACATTTAAAATCTGGCCTACTGTATTGTGTACGTTGTATCTTAGATAATGAATTTGATAAACAACTTTTCTTATAAATGTCAAACTTTAGATAAGCAACCTTTTGAAAAAATATAACTCATCTCAACTTATTCAAGAAGAAAAGGATTATGTGAATAGTCTTACATAAATTAAAGAAATAGAATCTATAATTAAAAACCTATCCACAAAGTATTTTCCAGTTCCCTATGACTTCATATTGAATTTTCCAAACATTTAAGGAAGGAGCCACCACTATGGTGCAAACTCTTCCAGAATAAATATAATAAAAAATTCCTAACTTGATTTTATAGGACCATGATAACCTTGATAACAAAACTAGGCTGGAAAGGAATATTGAATGCATGTATTGCAAATATCTTCTTAATGCATGGTTTATGTCTTTTAATGAAGAGATGTTCTTGATTTTAAATCAGTTGAATCCTTTCTTTTATGAGTTAGTGCTTTTTATGTCCTATTTAAAGAATTTACTTTGTAAATTATGGCATTTGAAATTTTTTTTCATATTTGTTTTGGCTTATAGAAATGCAATTGATTTTTATATAATAATTGCAAAAAGTGAACTTGTCAAATTCACCTCACAATTTTAATAGTTTGAGTAGATTATTTTAGATTTCTTTATGTACTCTTCATCTGCAAACTAATTGTTTTTATTACATTCTTTTGAAATATTGTGCCTTTTACATTTTCTTGCCCCATTGCATTGGTAAGAGGTCCAGCATGACATTTAATAGAAATGAAGATGGCTGGATTCCTTGCTTCATTCCCCACTTTAGAGGAAATCATTTACATTTTTTGCTCCACGCATTTCTTGTAGCTGTTACTCTATCACACTAAAATGTTTTCCTTTATTCTCAGTTGCTAAGAGTTGTTGCTTTTCTGTTTTTAATTATGAATAGATGTTTAAATTTTAACAAGTACTTTTCAGAATCTATTGAGATAATCATATGAGTTTCCTCATTTCCTGATAAGGGGGTGAATTACAGGGACTCTCAAATATTAAAATAACCTTGCATGCCTGAAAGATACATAATTTTGTCATAATACATTAGCTTTTTTTTTTAACATGTTACTGGATTATCTTAATTTTTGTGTTCTTTTTCATTATTATTGAGATAGATTGACTAATAGTTTTCCTTTCTTTAAAAAATTTGGTGTCTGGATCCAAAATTGGAGGTCAGACACTTGACCCTGAGGCTCTGACAATATAATTGTGCCTGCCACGTTCCCCATGCATCCCAGCTAGGCCCTGCCCAGATGTTCAACACTCTCCCTGCTCAGCTTCTCAGTACTCCATTACTCTTACTGTGGGAAGGAAAGACTTTTTTTTTCTTTGGTTGGGAATGGAGGGAGATAATACCTTCCAACTGAATTTTCAATCTATTTGAGGTAGGATAATGTTTATTATTAAAATTAGGTTTCTTTTCTTTTTTCAGCAAACTTTGATTCAACATGTTTATATCTGTGAAGTTATTTAACATCCTATCCCAAAATATTTTCATAGCTTTTTAATAAAAAAGGTCTTATTGCACTGACTGTAACTCTAGACTTCCCAACAATCTCTACATAATCCTAGAATTACTTTAATTATGAGCTCTTTCAGAGCCGATGGATTGCACATTCCGGAGGAATGGTATCTGGTATTGAAGTATTATCCTTCTTTTACATTCACTATATTTACAAAGCTTGGTTCAATACAGCTAAATCTCTTAATACAGCTCTCTCTCCTTGCCATCTATACACGTACATACATACATATAGAAACTTTTTATTGAAAAAGAATGTACATGACGAAGAGAGTGCTCCAATCGTAAGAGTACGGTTCAAAGAATTTTTAACCTCCTTCCAGTCACTATTGTCTCCAAAGTTCACCGTTAACTTTATCATCCTCATTTAATGCTGTGCATTTTGGACATTCACAGAAATGAAAGCCTTCTTGCTATCAACATTATATCTTTTAATTTACACTGTATATCACAAATGTTGATTCTCATCAAATATTTATTAATTTTATGAATCTACCATAACTTATTTATCCATTTTATTGTTGGGGAAAATATTGGTTGTTTTCTTTATTTAACTATTAGGAAATTGTGTTGCTATATTCTGGTGCATGTCTATTAATACCCAAATAGACACATTTCTGTTGGGTTTATACCTAGGAATAGGTTAGAATCCCTGGGTCACAAGGTAAAACTTGTGTTAAGCTTCAGTAAATGCTAACAAAACACTTTCTAATGCAGTTTACAAAGTTACACTCCCACCAGCACTGAATGAATGTTTTAATTGCCTCATATCCTCTGCAGCATTTGGTAATTTTAAGGTTTTGAATCTGTAGCCATTATGATTTATGCATAGTATCATCTAATTGTGGTATTAATTTGCATTTATCTGATGATTAGTGAGGTTGAACACCTTCTCACATGTTTATGGGCCATTTGGATTGTGTATGTGTGTGTGTCTGTGTGAGAAAGAGAAAAAGAGAGAGAAAGAGAGAAAGAAAGAGAGAGAGAGAGAAAGAGAAAGAGAAAAAGAGAGAGAAAGAGAAAGAGAAAGAGAGAAAGAGAGAAAAAGAGAGAGAGAGAGAGAGAAAGAGAGAGAAAGAGAGAGAGAGAGAGAGAGAGAGAGAAATGCCCATTCAAGGTATTTGTCCACATTTCTATCATACTGCATGTCTTTATCTTATTATTTGTGGAAATTGTTCACATGTTCTGGGATGGGACACACAGGGTAGTGTGGGGCACAATTACATTGTCAGAGCCCCATGGACAGTATCTGACCTCCAATTTTGGATCTAGATGTCAGATGTTTTTCAATGGACCTAGACATGACTGAATTTAAGGATATGACTCAATGGATGAAATTCATAAAAACTGATGTAGAACTTTGTTGCTGTATTGTTTAATAGTTTTCTTTCTCATTAATTAACAAGTTAGAATTTCTCATTGTGCTATCAGTACATACTTTTACTGACTAAATAAGGATATGAGAGTCAGGATATGCTCAGAATTTCATAAGATATTCAAGTGGTTTAATTTGATGACAATGACATTGACCTATGGGTGTCTGGTGGATCCATCTCCATAGTAGGGCTGTACACAGCTGGCCATGGAACCAGAAACCCATGCAGATGCCTTCCCCTTGGAACAATGAGAGGGGGACACAGATAACAATGGGCTCTTGCATCAATTTACTAACTCCATACAGGTGTGTCCTGCTCGGTTTACACAGCCTTCTCTAGAGGTAGTAATACAGTCACTCAAGCCTGTTTACAAAGTGTGAGTTTTATTAGCTGAATCCCTCAAAAGAGATCTCCGAGTTCCAGGGATGTTTTAATCTAGTTCGCTGTCAGCTAGCCACAGAACTCTATCAGAAAGGAAAAATACAATGCAGAGAAAATAACCTATATTTAATTACTAATAATAATTTTCATCAAGATACGTGAAACCAGAAGTTTCTTAAGAATGATTATCAGTTATCTAGTTTAAACGTAATGCAAAAGCACACATTCAATAGAAGTATTCTAGTAGCAGGAGACAAATATTTTGTACTTGCTTAAAATGGGCTTTTGCCGCAGCCTGAAGCCCAAAAGCTCCCATGAGGAGATCCTACACCAACCTTTCAGACAGGTCTGGGAGACCTAAACTGACACAGTTTATAATGAGGCCTCCTCCTTCCAAGCTTAGAGTGAGAGGATACATTTTACCCTATAAACTGATTTGATGTCAACAGGTAAAATGTGACCTGTGAAACAACGTGAAATTTAATTATATATAGAAGAAGAAATCACTTTTTAAAAATCTTCAAGCCAGCAAAAACCACAGAGAGTGACAGAGGAGAAAACTACACTGTTCAGTTCTTCCAGGAGAGGTAGTCAGTAAATCATTAAATCATTCAGATCATGGCCTGCCTAATGCCAAGTGTTTGAATTTGTATATTCGAATGTTCAGTGTAAATGACTCTTTGACAAAACCCAATAAACACTGGGTATGTTCTAGATGCTATAGTGTCGTGCATATATCACTGGATACTGGCAGGCACTCTGGAATGAAAGAGTCCCTTTTATTTAAAATCAAGGCAACGGTATGTAGTTATATAGGGTGCTCACTGCAAATCTCCAGGGGGCACCATTTGCATAGACTATGAAGGCATTATATGAATGAAGCCCCAGGAGTCATGCAAAGTAGAAGTCTTAAAATATTAATGAGAGAAAAATTTATTTCATAAAGATTGACATATGGCCACATTATAAAAATAGAAAAAAGTTTTAAAAGTACAAATCTTTTAATTTCCTGATGCCAGCATAACTGCTTCTGACCATCCCCTTGGAATATCATATCACATTGACCCCACTGACACACAGGGCACCAAGCTGAACGAAGACATCACAGGACCACTTTCCCAGCTGAGGACTTCTTTGCTTTCAATTATACTTTCCCATAGACACAGCTGTTTGTATATTTCTGAAATATCTTTGGTATCCCTTCCATCCATATTTATAACCTCTGTAGCTCTAGTTGTATTATTTATATTTCTTCCCAAATGTTTTCAACGCCTTCCAATTTAACATCACTGAGATGGCATTATTGTGTTTTCAGTACTGCTTTTTGATCATTAATAAAGACATCACATGTTAAAAAAAATCCACACTTGTTAAACACATTTTTGCAACTTCAAATTATATAAAGCTTAAAATATGAATAATTTGAAGACATTGCCACACATTGTTATTCTTTGCTTACTATCTTTTAGCTCATTTTCAGTTCTTGAGGCTGAGTTTTTCTGGTTTGATTTGAATCAAATTTGCCAGTAAAATCTCACTGATGTTAGATCAATTACTGTAAGAGGAGCATATAGGATGAGCAATATACTTAATCCTCTCTATTCATCGCTGAATTTAGTTATTCTAACAAGAGTGCTATTTAGTTGTGTGTGTGTGTGTGTGTGTATGTGTGTGCGCTTGTGCACGTGTGTTGAGAGTGGTAACAGAGGGTGGGAAGTGCTTTTTAAAAATATACAACTCACGAAAGTAGAATTACTATTTTGGGAGATAGCAGAATTAAAGTTAAAAAGAAATGATTTCTGGCTCTGACCATCATCAACATGGACAGATTAAAAAAAAAAAATGTAGGCATCAAAGCAGTATCCTTAGACCTTCACAAGCAGGGCCCTGGCCTCCAGTAGAGCCTGGTGCTTTGGAGCTCCTTCCTCAAAGTTTTCTACATCTGACTTGGTTCTGGCTCTGGTGCCTGGGACTAGCTAGAGTCAACAGTGACCTCAAGTACAGGCCCAGAGCCTGAACCGATTTGCCATGGGAGCCCTGGACTCGTTTCTCCCCTCTGGGCATTCTGACATCCACTCCACACCCACCTCTCCCTGAGTGGCATCAACCAGAGGCACAAGCACACTAAAACTCTGGAGACTAAGCTGAATCCCAGTTCCAGGAAGGTGACTTGACAAACTAATGGTTCCCATTTGTGGGCTTAGTATGTCTTTCATAGGTTCATAAGCTATTGGCCCATCAGAACGGTACAGATATGCTGATTTGGAAATGCCACCCAGGGAACAGTTTTTATAAAATATCTTAAAAGAATCCAGCAACAGAGTTGGGTTGAAATCACCATATGAAGCCTGGACACTGATCGATTAAATAAAAAGGCCCCTATGCATTTTATTTCCTTCAAAAAAGTTTGGAAAATGCCTACCCAGGTGGCACCTACAAAACACGTTCTAGTATAGACGTGGTTAACATCTATAATCACTGGACTATAGGTAGAGTATCCGCCAGCTCCATAATGTAGGTGGGCTTCATCCAATCAGTTGAAGAGCCTTAAAAGCAAACCCAAAATTTCCCTGAAGAAATTCCACCTCTGGACTATGGTAGCAGCTCATGCCAGAGAGTTTCCAGCCTGCCGTGGGACCTACAGATTTCAGATGAGTCAGGCCCCACAATCACGTAAGCCAATTTCTTAAAATCTATCTATGTATTGATCTTACTGGCTCTGTTTCTCTGGTAGAACCCTAACTGATACAGGATGAGTATCTCTCTCCAAATGCTCACATACATTTCTTGACATTGGGTCTCCCCGGGCCAACGTGGAGGATGCCTGGCTTTCATCCACTATTTGCTGTGCCCAGAGGAGCTAGAATACCCTGACTGATCAAGCAGGGTCACACACCCAGCCCTGGAGTCAGAGATTGAGTCATCTCCCTTGATAGCATGAACAGAGAGTCAGGAGAAACAACTCAGCAAAGAAAGGATGGAGTATTTCCTAGGAGGAAACAGTCTGGGGTAGGCATTCACACCAAATGTCCGACAAAGAGGACATAGGTACTCGCCTTGTCTCAAAACTGACATTAACACCGTAGGTGTGGGCAAATTCAAGCTGAATAAAACTCCTGTATGTATGGAGATCTTAACAACCTGAATCATATGTTCTTGTAAGAGCCAATTATTTCCTAGAACATAGTTCACTAGTATATAAAATAACTTAAAGAGGATATATCACAGTCTTTAAATTTATACCTTGAATTTTTTTTTTTAACTGGCCAATATATGGTCCCAGTGATTGCAGTTTCCTGCAGTTTTTCAGCCATTGCTTTCTCAGCATCTGGCTATTTTCCTTTTTCCCTCATTGTCACATTGACCTCTGTTCTTTTATACCTACACTATTTTTTGTCTTGAGCCCATGAAGACCAGCAGCTGGTAAGGTAACATTTTATTGGTGGGCTTGATTCTATTCACAGTGGAGTCACATCAGGCCTAAATGAAGAATTGGTCTTAGGGTGATGGAGGAAGGACCCAGCGTGGCCTGAGGATCCATCTGCACTTGACTTTGGCATTGATGACAGTACTGCCCTAAAGGCAGCATGGCACCAGAAATCAAGAGATTTTCCAAGCTATGTGTTCCAGGTGTCAAGGTTTATCAAACAGAGAAAGGTCACTGCAGCTAGAGAAACCCCAAAAGTCCTGAGTAGGACCTTGTGCAGTGGGTCAGACTGGCTATGGCAAGGGTGATATAATGGCATTCTGGGTCAGGTCAGAAAGATCAAAGATACCATTGAGAATAATCAATCTCCCGTGTGAAATTGTGAGGCACTCAGCCTGGCTGGAAAAGGGGGTGTACTGTAAAACTTACAGAGACACGTATGAAAAGAAAGGCAATAGCCAAACCATGAACTAACTATGGCTGTTACTCATAATAATATGAGCTTAGAAAGAGGGGAAATCTGGTTATTCAGGAAGCAACATAATGAAATGGATGTTTTAGGAAGAATCGTTTGGTGTCTCTATTACAGAGACAGTCTGGAACCAGGAGGAGCTTCAGAACATTGTAACAAATGTAGCTTGAAATCGAAACAAATAGTCATTATCATTCATTTAGGATTTGTGACACTTTGCAATGCTCAAAGAATCCTTTCAAAAATATGGGATAATAATGGAAAAATAATAGGAAAATTGAAATATATTATGAAGGCACCAGAAACACGCACAGATTTTCAGCACAGTAATGCTAGTGCAGTTATAACGTATTGATTCCTCATTCAAATACAATTAAGCTTTGAAGTCGACTGCGTATGGATTCAGACAGTTGAAAATGATACATTTCTTCAGCACTTAACAGATGTCCAAACTGTGTCTAGGAATGATAGAGAAAATGGATGAGTAAATTGCTCTATCTTAACTTTAGGATTTAACCCTTTCTGGTTTCTGTTGTGTTTTTAATATGTATCGTGCTTTATGGTTTTCATGGCATTTCACGCCATTAATCTCTTTGGATCTCTATACTACCCCATTTTACAGACAAGAAAAATGAAGTCCAGAGATGGCAAATTGTTTATCCCACATTTCAATTGCTAGTTAGTGGCAGAGCCAGACCTTGGATGCGAGTCTTTGTTCAACACAATACAAGGTATTTGTCTGAGAAGTAGCTGTGAGCTCAGAGTAAGGTGAATCTTAAGCAAAGGCAAACTGTTCCAGAGAGACTGAGGCTGAGCGCCTGAGTTAAGGGGGAACAACAAACAGATCCGGGTTTGGAAATTGGCAGAAATGACTATTCAGACTTGTATTTTTTTCCCCTTAAATTCAATGTACTTTCCAACCAGTAAGGATCGACAAGCTGTGGATTCCCAGGAGTCCAAGAGCAGAAGCCACTCTCCTCTGCTTAGGTCACCCAGCACCAAGACATGTTCGGATTTCCTGAATGGATGCTACCCACCTGGAGTGAGGAACTTGCTACAGTCAGAGGAACCCAGTGCAGCGGATTAGCTGGCTCTTATCTCATTTGGCTGGGAAAGAGGGACATCACCCTGCATAGCACCATATAATTAGGGCTTCAACTGTGATCATGTGGGCTGGGCCCTATGGAACATCCAGCTGATTGGCTAATACCTAATCTGTGCCTTTGTCCCCAAGCCAGGCATGCCCAGGTACAGAGCTATATCAACTCTTTTTCTAATGTGCACAGAGTTGCCATATGGTCTTACAGCAGCCCTGCTATAAGGAAATTCCTATAAAAGGCCTGGCCACAGTCAGCCACAGTTATGGACTATAGTATATTCTATCTTATGTTCTGTGTATGTTTGTGTTCTGTGAGCAAGAAAATTAATCATATGACTAAAGCTATAGCTCAAAGCTATCAAAAAATGTTATCCTTTTTTTTATAAAAAGAGGTTGACTTGTTTTATTAACAAGTTTAAAGGTGGATAGCATTTGTATTACACAGAGCCCCAGTGGGAAGACCAAAAGAAGAGAAAGAACTAGCTCAACACCCTTCCCAGCTTTCTTCTCACACTGGGTAAGGCTACTAAACACACAGGACCTAGAACCTACGGGAATCCTAGCCGGTTCTTCCAACTGCTCTTCTGAAACTGTCTCTTCTATTCTGTATCCCGCATTCAATCTCCCTCCCCATTCCTGGTCGCTCTGCACTAGCCAGTTCTCAACACTGGCATCATTCCTGGACAATGCTTAATGGATTACACTTGGACTGATGTCCCTGGCCTACGAGTCACCTCCCCTTCTTTCCTGCTCCCAGGCTCTGCTCCCAGACAAAGAGGACATAGGGCTCTCTGCCCTTCTGAGTTTGGATGCATACACTCAGTATTGTCCCACGAGAAACAACACAGACTCGAGGACTAAAGGCATGTTTTGAGCTACACATATTTTATACTTGGAAAAACAGAAGGCTGCTGCTTTGGTTTGAATGTGTCCCCTCAAGAACTTAGGTGCTGAAATTTAATGGCCAACGCAACAGTATTAAGAGGTGGAGACTTTAAGGGGTAATTCGATCCTGGGGGCTCCTCCGTCATGAATGATATTAAGGCCCTTATAAAAGAAGTTTCAGGCAGTGTTTGTCCCCCTCCTGCTCCTCCACCAGGTGAGGATGCAGCGCCCCCCTCCCAGAGGATGCCACAACAAGGCACCATCTTGGAAGCTGAGGGCAGCCCTCACCAGACGGCCAAACCTGCCGGAGCCTTGATCTTAAACTTCCCGGACTCTAGAACTGTGAGGAAATAAACTTTTATAAATTACCCAGGCTCGGGTATTTTGTTATAGCGGCACAAATGGATTAAGACAGCTGCCATGGTGGGACTGAGATGAGTAACATGGAAGGACAGGGACAGCAGACTATTTCTGAGGAAAAGTTTCCCATCAAAGGGAAGCTCTCCCCTCATCACCTCACCTGTGAGGTGCGGCCCTGCGTGTGTGCGGGCTGTGAACGGTAATTATCTGTACCAGTGTGCGTGGTTAGTGGGAGTCAATAAATGTCCACTTCGGTGCACCTTGTCAGTTGCAATTTGCATCAACCCTCCTTCCTCATCACAGGATGATGGGGGCTGAGAGGTAGGCGAGGCTCAGGAATACCCAGGTCTAATTAGCCGGTATTTGATTGGAAGACGCCCTGAGCCAAGAGCAAGAGACTCCTCAATGGGAATCAGGAAATCAATCGAGGGGAATCAACAAGACATGTAATTAAGTGAAAGACAGACTTCAAGACAGATACTTGCGAGGGTCTGACTTCATTCTAGGGGAAGGTGGCCAGGACTGAAGTTAAATTTCAAAGGGCAGAAAATTCATCTACCCGTTCGCATGGTGTCTGGCCTCGCTAAACATGTAAGTTCGTGTGGTAACAGTGGCAGAGTGACACTTCCTATACACCAGGCACTATTTCAAATGCTTTACATATTTTAACTAATTTAACTATCATAAGGGAAGTCCTATTATTGCCATCCTCATTTTGAAGATTAGTAAATTGAGAAAGAAAATCCTTAGGTAAATTTGTCCAAGATCACCTTTCAAGTAAGTGATGAAGTTAGTATTTGGTTGCAATACTAATAATATGGTCTTAACTACTATATTATACTACAGTTTAAAATTAGGAAGACGTATCTTTCTTCTCTGAAAATTAGGAAATACATATCAGAGATAGTGATAGTAAAAAGTGAGAGTTCCATGAATCTGCCACAGCAAAGTAGAGAGAAGATAGACTTAACTATGGAAAATGGCCTGAGGGATACTTCCCCTCCCTTAAAAATTATTCTTCCTGCTCTGCCCTTCTGCCTGGAGTAACTCCACTGATTTCTTGCCCAGGTCAAACCTTGTAATATCTGGGTTTTTCCTTTACATTTTTGTTGACGCTGGCATGGATTATAAGGTTCATCATTCTATAGGATCTCCTTATTCAGAGAGAGACTCAGCAACAAAAGAGAGGAGCTTCTGAACTGGGTGGGCAGGGTAAAGAGGAGGGCAGAAAGAACTGGGAAGGGGAGGGCTGTAATTATAAACAGAAAGTCTGTACAGGAAAAAAGGTGGAAGTTTTTTTTTTTTTAATTGATGTTATGATACTTCAAATCCAGAAATAAATTGACTTGCATCATGACAACAGGGTCAATCCCCAGATGGAGAAATAATAATGTCTGTGTTTCAAATGCAAAGGAGAAATAGTATCTATGCGTGTGTAATGGATTTCCATAATTAGTACTTGTTTTTCACTTTAAATGCTAAGGGCCTAGGCAACATAGGGAATAAAAACAGATGCATACTATTATTCTCCCCACTCTATAGGTCAGGACACTGCAGTTCAGAGAGGTTAAGTAACTTGCCCAAAGTCACTCAGCAAAGGAGTGGCAAAGCCAGAGTGTGTACTTAGGCAGCATAACTCCATAATTCATACTTTGTCTACACTTCATATGCTTTATGCCTCCTGTGTCCCAGCTCTTTGTTAAATAATCTTGGGAAACAAAAGTAAGTTAAGACTCAGTCCTTAATGCAGGAGACACTTGGCATCTCAGAACATAGGAGGAAACACAGGAACATTTTTGTGCAAAGCAATGTTCCTAAGCCTAGTTAGAGAGAACACAGCATCCAGAGGATCTAGGCAATCCCTCCCATTTGGAGGCCAGGTAGAATTGGTGGGAAGGAGAATTTATGTTATCGCAGGTAAAGGTGACTGGATGAAAGGTCAAACAAAGGTCCACAGGAGAGCCAGAGGCTTGGCG
This sequence comes from Lepilemur ruficaudatus, assembly GCA_963574885.1. NCBI lineage: Eukaryota > Metazoa > Chordata > Mammalia > Primates > Lepilemuridae > Lepilemur > Lepilemur ruficaudatus. The sequence goes on from CAUYRT010032909.1 coordinate 12,700, forward strand.
TGTGCAGGACACAATGTTCTGGCTGGAACGTTGAGGCAAGAAGAGACATAGGAGATACAACTGCAGAGTACATGTGGTTTTGATGCCTGCCTGTGGAATCTCTAATTTTGGAAGTAGCACCTTTTGAATACATGGTTGATAATATACCTAAAAATATATTAAAATAGAGAAATGATTATAAGTGAAAGATGCAGACACATTTCAAAAATCGTTGGGGAGAATAAAGACAAGAAAGTCATGAGCATAAATATATTGACTGTGTAGTTAAAGGGGGATACATCTGTGACATTTTATCTTTTAAAAAGTCATCAATTAGTTGGATGCATAAACATTTGATGCATATGAATGTACACAGGGGAGTGGGGCAAGGGTGGGCAGTGATAATGAAGAAAGGAGAAAAATTCGGAGGCCAGCCCAAGCTGGGCATGTGGAGAAGGCTTCAGGTCAGAATTCACACCAGGAGAGAAGCTAAAAGTACACAATTTTATTCAGTGCAAGAACTCTGATCTCCAAGTACAAGTCTCCTACCACGGCTATTAGAAGAATCCCTGAAGAGTCACTCATGCAAAAAATGCCTCATTGCTATTGTTATCAGGCTCATAAGTTTGCACAGCCAGATAAGTAGACACACGCTCCATTGCATCTTGTGAATATCATATCTTTTGTTTAAGCATCACATTCAGAGCCTAGGACTATGTCATTTACCCTTCCTTATTTTTTTTACTCAATTTAAAAATATAACATAAAAGATATGCACCATGGCAAAGCAACCACTCCCAAAGATTAAAATTGATTTTAAAAATGGAAATTGGGAGGTACCCAAAGTGTTCAGTTGATATCCACTACATGAAATGCAGAATACATAATAATTTTGAATTAGTCACAAATTGATAGTTTTATAGATTGTCCTGTTTTCCTTACTAAGGTGAGGTAAGATGAATACATTCACAACCCTTTGTTGGATGATTTGGGTAATATATGCAAAGCAGAAAGGATACACTCCCTCCCCACCCACCAAAGACTCTACAGTTTTGGGAAGATGGGTTTATACTGTGGACCTGTAACAGGTGCCCTCTATTGATGGATAGACAGAAGGGAATGGAATCACCACAGCTTCACAGAATTACATATTCACAGGGTAAATAGATACTGCTACAATGCTTTAAAAACTCCTCATTCAAAAACGGAGGAGTATATGTATTTATATTTTTAAATGTCTGATATGTCCTTGATACTGGAGAAACAGAGAGGACCAAGAAGGGTTTCTGTCCTGCACAGCCCACCAAGTGAAATGATTGACAGAGAAGTGTACAATTCAAGGACCACATAAAGCTCTGTATACCAGGAGCACAAACCATATGTTATAGCAACACTAAGTCTTCCTTTTGCTATATATGATTTTGTTACTCAAATTCCATCTATAAAGATGATGCCGGGACACTTCTATCTAGCTTTTGCCACCATAATCACAAAATCCATATGAGAGGAGTGTATTTGGATGATTATATTTGAATGAGCAATGTAGCCAGTACTTGTCTTATTAATTTTAGACGAATATATGTTGGAGGGCAAGATTCATGTCCAGTTTCAATTTAATTCCTGAACAATTTCTGATGACCATTAGACATGATGATTTATCAAAGCACAAAAGCACGTTACAGAATCAAATTCTCGACTTTTAAGACGTAGATCCTTCTGGAAATGTGAGTCAGGGTGGAGAACAGGGGTGGGCGAGCAAGGCAACCCTAGAATGCTCCCGACATGAGCACCTCTGTAAAATTTGTGCCCTGGGGACCTACCAGGCCTTACCCCAGTCTCAGCCTTAGAGTTAATAGTTTAGAG
>CAUYRT010032911.1:0-70081 GCA_963574885.1 Lepilemur ruficaudatus
GGTTTTTGAATGTAACAAGATAAGTCAACTTGAGTGGTAATATATTTTGGGAAATCAGCTCACTACAAATTGTGACTGTAAACATTGTACTGTAAATGCTTTGTAGTTTTCCCCCAATTAAAAAAAAAAAAAGAAAAGAAATGTCTTTTAGAAATATAAGCCTCAAAGATATTAAGTGAAAATATGATCTATATGAAACAAGAACAGAATGTTTTATATATGTAAAAAAATAAAAATAAAAATAGATTAATCAGTAAAATAAAAGTGCTTGACCTACAGAAAGGAAAAAAGAAAACATATGAAAAGGCCACTAGACTTGAAAAACTAAAATAACAAATACAGTCATGTGTTTCCATACAGCATGTCCTTGTATAGAGGAGTGGAGATTTAATTAAGCAATTGAAGTGAACAAAAGGGGGAAAAAAAGACTGATATAAAAAGCTCCCACTTTTATTTATTATATAACCATTTTTTTAATTTTTAGAATTTAATTTTAAATTTATATTCACTAAAATTCACTGTTTTAGGTGTACATTTCTACGAAATTTGACAAATGTGTAGTCTTATAATTACTACCACAAGCAAGGTACAGAGCAGTTTGGTAACCCCCCAAAATTTCCATATACTATCTTTTCATAGTCATTCTAGTAACTATAATTTTATTTTTTCCAGGTGTCAAACAATTGGTATCAATGACTATGCAGCATTTTGGATATGGTTTCTGAAATTCAGCATTATTAAATTAAGATTCATTTATGCTGTTTGTGTATCAATAATCCGTTACTTTTTATCATTAAGTAGTATTACATTGTGTTGATACACCACAGTTGCTTATCCATTTATGAATGAAAGAGTATCTAGATTATTTCCATTATTATTAATAAAGTTGCTATAAATATCCATGTATAGGTTTTTGGGGGAATATGTATTTTTATTTATCTTGGGTAAACATATAGAAATGAGGTTACTGGATCTTATGGTAAGGTATGTTTATCTTTATAGGAAACCGTCAGATTGTTTTTCCAAGAGGCTAAGCCAATTTTATTTCCATCAGCAATGAATGAGAATTGCAGGTGCTTGGTGTCCTCACCATTACCAGATATTATCAGGGGATGATTTTATTTTTCTTGAGATTTCTCCAAGAAATAAAAATAAAAATGAGAAGCTACCTGACAAGTTCTAATGTAATAAGGAGTTATCTGTAGTTCTGACTCAAATATGGGTTAAACTAATAATAGTATGTAAAAATTAACAAGATAAGTATAAGGTAATTATTCATTCAATAGAAAACAAAACAAGGTGCAAGAAAGGGAATGAACTTATATTTCAAGACTCAGGTATGAATTACAAATCATATTAAGGCATTAGTAAGGTAAAGATAGAATATTTCAACATTATTGGGAGACAAAGCTAGGGGAAATACATGTGTATCTGTGTATTTGTGCACATGTGTGCTGGTGTGTGCCTACTCATATGTGGCAAGTAAAAGAGACAAATCTTCAAGCTTTATGGTAGGAAGTCTATAGAAAATACCTGCATGTGAAAAATCAAGAAATAGTGATATAAATATATGAGTAATGTAATAAAAGAAAAAGCTTAAAATTTAAAGTAGTTGCCATTGTAGAACAGGATAAGGAGTGTAAGCGATGAGACAAAGAACTATAATTAGACATTGGAAGCCTTTAGAATTATACTAAAATAATTCCATGTTTTAATAATTTAATAAAAATTTTAAAATAAAAATAAATTCCATTTATTATTATTTAAAAAGAAAGATATCTGTAACATATATATATATATACATATATATATTAACAAAAGAAAGCATGGTTATGAAAGTAGGTAAGCTGTGAATCTGGTACATGCCATTATCGGTGAAGGAAGGAATAAAAACATGTGCATAGACAATAAATATCTAAAAAGTGATCTTTCAATACATCACCTGTAGTTAACTTTGGATATTGGGATTTTTATTCTCTCTAATTTTTTTTTTAGATTCTTTTTTTTAAGTTCAGCATATTATGGGGGTACAAATGTTTAGGTTACATATATTGCCTTTGCCCCACCTGAGTCAGAGCTACAAGTGTGTCCATCCCCCAGATGGTGCGCACCACACCCATTAGATGTGAATATACTCATCCCCTCCTCCCCCGTCCCACCTGCCCAGCACCTGATGAATGTTACTATTAAATGTGCACGTAAGTGTTGATCAGTTGACGGTGAGTACACATGGTGCTTGTTTTTCCATTCTTATGATATTTCACTTAGTAGAATGGGCTCCAGCTCTGTCTAGGATATTCACTCTCTTTACAAAGTCATTGAAAAAATTATATGGTTTAATAAATTCATGTAAAAGATGAAGACATCTGTAATCAGAAAGTTAAAGAGATTTTACCATCATTATTGCTTGAATCAAGTGTAAAATTTGGTGGCTTAACAGAAAGTTAAAGAGATTTTATCATCATTATTGCTTGAATCAGTGTAAGATTTGATGGCTTAAATGCTTGAGCTTATCTTGTTTTATCTGTACATAAATCTATTTTTCCTTTATGACTCATAAATATATGTTTAGGGTCTCACATTTGAAAATAGATAATAAACACATATTCATTATTCATAATATTTAACCATATCCTATCAACAAAGTTAATTTCAATAAATTATACAGAAGACAAAAAAATCAAAACAGTCCTTATCACAATGCAGAAAAATGAGATATTAATAGACAAATTAATAAACAAATGCCTTTCAATCTAGGAAAAAGAAATGCTACAAAATTACTTTTCGATCCAAGAATTGTAGACCTTTAAAAATAATATAATGTTAATAATAGCAACATACTAGTTACAATAATTGTAAAGAAAATTAATTACACATTTTCTTTTAAAACTTGAAATGATTTAAACCAAAAAAGCTAAAAGATAATGAATGAAAATTACACATTAATGTTAGAAAAGAAAGCGCCAGTAAAACCTTTTTTAAAAAAATGTCATTTTGAATGCCAAGTTTTTTCCTAAAAAATAGTTTTTGAAAAAAATTAATAAATTATAATACTGCTAGTTAGAGATGAAAAAATTTCAAATATATACATTTAGAAATAACAAATATCAAACAATATGGAAATAGATAAACTATTTGAAAGAACCTTTTGTATAGTCATACGGAAATAAATCTAGAAAACCAGATAACCAGTTGGGACATGGAAATGGAATGGTCATCTCTCCTGTAGTAAAAAGGTATTGTTTAATTTCCTATTGTAGATGTAACTAATTACTGTAAATTTGGAGACTTATAAAACACAAATTATTACCTTCAAATTCTGGAGTTCAAAAATATGAAATGGGTCTCACTGCACTAAAATCAAGGTATCAGAAGGACTGTACTTCTTTGGAGACCGGAGGGAGGAATCTGTTTCCTTGCCTTTTCTAGCTTCTAGAGGCTGTCTGTATTTCTTAGCTTGTGGCCCCGTTCTATCTGCAAAGTCAGCAATGACAGGTTGAGTATTCTACACAGAAAACTACTCTGACTCTGCTTCAGTCTAGTCTACACATCTTCGCTGACTTTCCCACCTCCTTGTTTTACTTAAGAACTCTTGTGATTGCACCGGGTCCACGTGAGTGATCCAGAATAATCACTGCATTTCAAGATCCTTACCTTAATCACATTTGCAAAGTCCCTATTGCAATGTGAAGGAACATATCCATGGGTTCTGAGAATTAGGACATGGACACATTTGGAGGGTCATTATTCTCTCCACCACAGGTAATACCATACTAGTTGAAGCTTTGGCCTGAAACTAAACTTCAATCCTTCCACCACTTATTGTGAAGCTTAGGCAAATCCATTGCAAGGATTATCCATTCTAAGCCTCATTCCCTTATAGATCAAGTGGAAATACTAATTAAATCTACTTCAGAGAGTTTGTGGATGTGTTTTTAAAGAAATAATGCCTATACGACACTTGGCATGATATTTGACACTTAAAATATACTCAATATATATTAGCTAACATGATAATATTACTAAGAATTCATTGGTTATAGGCAGGATTATATAAGCATATCTGCCATGCAGTTTATTCTATTGACTTTTATGCAATTTACAGCCAAAAATTTCCATTCCAACTTCAAACCATATGCATTTTATATTTTCCCCTTACATTCTTTAGTAATAAAACTTTAAATTACTTCACCTCCATTAAGAATGTTTATAGACCCTTAATATCATCTATCAGAACCAGAAAAAATGCCATATTTGATTTATTAGAGTTATAATGTCAACTATGATATCATTAAAATCATTTACGGAAATGTTGAAGAGGAAAGAATTGAGAACATAAATCTCAAGAAAGCAATTGTGTAATGTCTCAAGATTGACATTTGTACATATCATTAAGATTTTGTCTCTAATTTCTAAATCTAATCCTGCTCTTATATTTAGTGTGTGTGTATATGTGTGCCTGCACACCTGTGTGTACCTGTGTGCAGCTGGGGCTGGGACTTGGAAAATTACCTTTCTCCTTTGCCCATAAAATTTTGCCAATGAAAATAACTAGAGAAATTGGAACTTAGGAGGAGATGAGAAATAATTTGCTTGTTTTTGCTTGCTTGACGTCTTTAGGTCATCCTAAAAATGGATTTTCACATCAACAGCAGCAATTGGGGTCAATTGGATCAGAAGCTTCTTTCAACATTCTTAGAACTGGCCTACTTAGGCTCCCTCAGATGTGCCAGCATCAGCCATTGTCATTTCCTCCTATGAGGTTCAGTTCTAGTTGTACAAGTTCTTTTTTCCTTGCTTCTGAGATATCAAGACCTGTTAATCAGCAAAACCTCCTCAAAGATCTGGTGCCCAACTTTACATGTCCCTCCTCAGGGTCCTGGTTTCTAATATCTCTAAAATGTTCACTTTATTCTTCATTCTGTGGGAAGTTAGTTACCTACTGATTATACCCCTGATGTAATATCTCACTGTTCCCTTTGGCATCTTAATTTCTCTAATGCTCATTCAATGAGTTTCTTATTAAATTATTTCTACAAAAATAATTCCTGAGTCTCCACATTTCCCACAAAACAAATTATTGAGTTCCCATTCATTGCTCTCCTCTCTTATCTGGATCCCATTTGTCTCAGTTTTACTTAACCATCTTGGTGACTACTTCTGGGTTCCAGCTCCATGAGTTCTCCCTCAGCCCCATAATCCCCCTCTATGGACCACACCATGTGTCAATCTCTATCCTCTTACTACTCTTCATGAAAATCTTTCCAACACACCAACACTCATTTGTACACCTGTTTTTCCAGCTGCATGTGTATCTCTCAGCTTACAGGGCTCTTTCCTTCACTTTGTGTTCTCAACCCATCCCTAAATATTCATTGAGCTAAGTTCTAAAGCCATGAAGAATCTAGGATAAAATGTATGCGTTGGGTTGATAAATAGTCAAATAGATTTTAAAAGGTACCCTGCTTAAAGATAGAAGCAAGGTGGGTTCATCTCAGAATCCTGCCTTTGCACTTCTTCCTTTAATATCTTTATATGTAGTTTTACAACTGTCACACCCAAATATTAATTTACAAACCAGGAAAATAACTTGAATTTTAGGAGATATTTTTACAGAGAGCAATTGTTCCTATGCTGCTCTCCTAAGTATGCTTTTGCCCCACAATCCTCACATCCCAATATCTGAAGATTCCTCCACTATTCACTTCTAATCTTGTTCCATATTTTGTGTCTTGAGCTGTACTCTCTTTTCCAGATGGCTGCCAGATATCTCAGTACTGGGTGCCCCTTACCTTCTCCCTTTATTTACCCGATGACACTTGCTCTTGGTTCCTTGGGCTGCTATCATAGTCAGATTCATTTCTCTAATTGTCTCTAGTATTTTAAAATTCTACCCTCCAAATCTAACTTCAGTGCTTTCTTTTTGAATACATGGCATTTCTACCCTTTGACTTCCATCTTTTCCACTCCTTCTTATCAGTATGTACCTTTTAAAAACGCTTTCATATAAGTAAAAGCAAAAATGAGTTTATTTAAGGAGAATTATAATAAAATAAGAACACATGTCATATGCAAATATAGCAAAAATGATAGAACATCATACTGTAATGTTTTCTGAAACCTTAAATCTGCTCGTTCTTGGCGAATTTTTGATGGCTCTCAGGGATCATTGTTTTCTAATTTACGTAAATCATCACATTAATAGTTTATGTATTTATTCTCCTTGGGAAAGATGCATATTTTATCAACTCACAATTTCAAAAAAGGTTCAGAGGTATAGATAGCCCTATGTTGAATAAAAAAAAACAGAAAAAAATTATTAATTGCTAGTCTTCCAGAATATGGTACATTATGTCCCACTTCTGAAAGCTTACTGAAAGCCCCTTAGTGTGTTCATGTGCAAATACTCTGAGACCCCTGGAAGGGAAATCCTAGAGACCAAGAGATTTAAATTGATTTTAAGCAACTGGGTTTTTGCTATAATCTAACTAATCATGGATTTTAATTTCTTATTAATGGTATTTGTTCTGCTGTTGCCAGTTTAAAGATCTCTTCTCGACAGAGAAGAAAGGAAAAAAGATGGACTTGGGTAGCTATGTTTATAAAGAATGTTTGGCTTTAACAGACTAATTTGTTTATTTCTTTTTTTAGTATCTGTAATTACAACATGCAATTATATTTAAAATAATTTAGGAATGTTATATCTATGCCATCACTTTAATGACCACACTAAGCTAATGTATTTGTCTGCAATGGCCACTATTCAATCAACAAACACTATCACACTTTTAATTATATTTTTGAAGAGTTGGTATCTGAGTACAACTCAAAGTTAGGTTTCTTATGAGATTTTATTGCTGTTTTCAGTGTGTTTATAATGTTTAACACTAATATTTATAGTCTATTTAAACTATTGTTTGCATTTGGGCTAAAATCCAAATGGAGAGTTCTTTTATAGTGTTCCATCCATCCTTGGAAAATCTGCTTACTTCAGGAAGATCCTATCATGTCAAGCAAAGCATAAATATAAATAATGTCAATATATTGAATTTTTCTTGCTGCAATTAATGTGCCACTTAAACAAAACCTGTAAAATATTTTAATTCATTAAAGAATAAAGTTAATGCAGTAGTGGGGTACCATCTGCCCTCTACATGTGCTGGTTCTGCATCTGTGGATTAATCCAACCACGGAGAGAAAATACTCAAAAGAATAAAATATAACAATACAACAATAAAATAATATAATTTTTAAAAATGTAATATAACAACTATTTACATAGCATTCACATTATAGTAGGTATTATAAGCAATCAAGTAATCTAGAGATGATATAAAGTATATGGGAGGATGTGTTTAAGTTACATTCAAATACTACCTCATTTTATATAAGGGTCTTGAGCATCTATAGGTTTTGGTATTCACAGAGGGTCCAGGGACCAATCCTGTATGAATACCAAGGGACAACTACATTTAATTCAGGCAATATATAGATGGTTATAAGTTGTAGTCCACTGAGGTGGAGAACATAACTTTTGGATTTAGACAGCTTGGGTTAAAACACTATATTTAATACTATATGTGTTAAATTATCTAATCTGTCAGTGAGGACAGTAAAATTATACATAATAGTTTTCTGGTGAGCCTACAATGTAAGATGCTTGTAAATCACGTAGAACACTGGCTAGACAAAACCAATAAAGTATTATTTTAGTAATGCTATTTTTTAAATGTCTACATTATGCCAGTCATTTTAATTTCAAAAAGCTATCTATGTCAGCAAATTTAAAAAAAATGAATAGCAACAATACCTATTGTGTTTCAGAGTTCAGTGAGACTAGGACAAAAAGGAAGTGTGATTCTCAGCTAAAAATGCATTTGCTGATGCCTCTTAAACTTCATAAGTAATAAAAATTGCTAATATATATTAAGCACTTATTCTAGACCAGGAAGGTGTGATAACAACATAGCATGCCTCTTTTGCAGAAATTATGAACTCCATATGCGTCAGGAACTAGAAATGGGGAAATTACATATCTTGCCTAATGTGACTGACACCATAACAGAAGCGTTAACGGTGTGTAAATTCAGAGCTTTCTAAAACCAATGCTCATGCTTATAATCATTATATATCGGTGCCAGTATTTGCAATGGAATCATTTCTTGAAATGCAGGGTTAAAGAGATTATGGAGTCCATAGTCAGGCAGGGATAAACAATGAGTTCACAAAAAGATCATCTCCATCAATTGAAATTTTTAAAATTCCAGAGAAGACTTGGAGCAGCCTAGTTTAGAATTTATGACTTTCCTGGACTAACATACGTGACTGAGAGAATGGAAGGAAATACCATGTTAAGATTATTTGTGGGTCGGGGGGAGTCATAAGCCCAACTCTGTGTTCAGAGGGTATAGGCTACAGATTGGCAGCCTTTAATAAAACTCTTTAAATTGAAGAAACATTTCTTCCAACATGATATCCTCACTGTTGAGGACAGAATAAGTAACTTGCATTTACATAGTGTTGTCTCTGGATCCTTCTCTCTGAGAAGGACACTGTGTTAGGTGGTATGATTTGGGAAATCAGGCAAAGGATAGATTTTATGGTGTCATTTTCCTTTTCAGTCAATTGCTTTCTGCAGTAGCCCTGTCTACTACCAACACTAATAAACAATAGAAGAGATGCTAGAAGTAATGCGAGAAATTAGGTATAGAATTAAAGACACAGACTTACTTTTTCATATCAATTTATGATTTTGGCATAGTATTCCTCAGAAGACTTCTAGCTCCTGCTTTTTCCTGCATGGGAAATACTAACTCACAGATCCTACGGTCTATCCTTCTGAGTAGTCTCTCAAACTATTGCAGAGTATTTAAACATGAAAGCAACATTGTATCAATGCATTATCCCCAGGGGGCATGGCTAGAGTACTTGGGTTAAACAGGATGTTTAATATAGCTATTTCTAAGCCACAGTCATGTATTAGGGCAATTAAACATATTTTACTATATAGCTTCCTCATGCCTTTTAATCAATTCCTGTCACTGCACAAGATTACTGAGGAGCATAAACATATGTCTGGGATCATTAGTCATGGCACTGCAAGCCCGCCACCTATTATCACAGGCAGACAAATTCTTTGGAATGCCATAGACACCCTGCCCAAGTCCCTAAAGAAGTGTAAATATGTGGGTTTAATAAGGTTTGCTAGTTTACTCTCTTACAACCAAAATGGTTGACCAATGCCAATATTTCTTTCTACAGATTGGATAACGTAGCCTTAGCTCTTTGTGATTATCATGATTCATATAGTCAATATAGGTATTCTATTATAGACAGGCTTGGGACTTTTTCTTAAAATAAAAGAGCAGATTTAAAAAATGGCTTGGGGTTTAACTACACATGGAATTCTATCTAACTTTTATCTGCCTAAGAGCAGTGCTCTTGGGCTGGTAATAAGAGGTGGTGGTGATGAGAAGGAATATATGCAAAATAACAGGCATGAGAAATATTTGGATAAACCTAAGTTTGGTTTAGAAGTTAGATAAATAAATGAGGTCTTGGTGAGCCACTCATTTTGACACAAACCTTTCCTGTTGAAATTTTCTCTGTCATTTTTAACACTTGGGAAAATTAATTCAAATAACCAACTTCTGCAAATCACCCACTATTATTTGAGATCTTTGGCAGCATCACCCAAATATTATAAGTAGAAGCATGTCATTCTAATTCTTGTCCTTCCCCTGTGAGCATGAGGGAGTTGCTTTATAATAATACATCAATCACATGCTCTCTTGGTCTCTGTGGAATGATTCTGTAGTCAGCAGGAATTGCCCTCATTCTGAGATTTTATACAATAACTTTATGTGATCACATCTTAAGAATAAGTAGAGTTATTGTCAAGTTCATTATCTCAGCAGGGAATGTTTGTGATGATGAAACTGCCAAGCTTCATCAGGTTGTTCATGCTTTTTCAATTTTATTAACGTGACCCAATTCAGCCTCCATCTCATGATAACTTATTTTGATTTTAACTCACTTTAAAAATGAGTCAATTTCATTTGTAAAACCTTATTGATTTAAACTCATTTTAACATTTCCTGATACAATATCTTGTATTTTAGCAGAAAGAATAATTGCAATCCTCTCAACTCAGCTATCTTAAGAGGAAAATGTGAGGAAATAGAAAATTGACAAATAGAAAACTAGCACTAGTTCATTTTTTCTTTTTTCCCCCAATTATTAACCACCTGCTGCAATGTACCACAGTTCTTAAAAATCACATACCCATCTTTTCTAAAATCACAACCCTAGCCTCGTCTGAGCTGCTTTTAGTCCATCCGCTTGACTATGCCTTGACAGCGTACTGTCATATTTGGTTCAAGTAAACAAGTATTGTATGGTAATCTAAGAGCCAGACAATTCCTATACAACTGCCAACTTTCATGAAAAATGATTTACATCATTCTGTTTTCATGGCATTGCTTTCTGCTAACATGTCCAGCTGCTATTTTGTCCTATTTCCATTTTTGTTTTTTCTAAGATTTATTCCAATAACCTATGACACAGGCAGAATGCTAGCAGCAATGTCTTAGCAACAATTTCCAGTCTAATCATGAAATTTGTAATACTGCATGTAGCTTCTAGGGAACCCACACAAAAAAGTAGTGCCTCCTATTTTAAATTGCTCACTTGAATTTCTCAGTAACTTTTATTGTATAAACCTTACAATTATTGGTAGTTAAGTTCCCAGACTAGCCCAAACTATACCTCCAGTACCATGTATTCATACTAAGAAGCAACAGTAATTAGTAGTTTTGAAATATTAATCAAAAGGTTGAAAATAAAAATTATTGCTACTTTTTCTATATATTTTTAAGATTCCTGGGAGGAAATTCAGTTTAACTATAGATAGGTGATGTGGGGTGTGTGTGTGAGTGAGAGTGTGTGTGTGTGTGTGTGTATCTTTGAATGTCTCAGAGAAGACTCTGGACCTTTTTAATTGCAGAGATACAGCATATTTGAGTTGGAGACAAGCCCTAAATCTTCTGCATTCCTTACCTTTTAATTTTTTTTTTTTTTTACCACATCTGGTTTCTCAAATCTAGACACTAAGTCTCTATCAGTACTCTTAACCCAATTAAGCTTTTGCAGGATTTAGCTGTTCCTCTAGGGTTAGTTTCCCCACTTCCAATCAACAGGATTTTGAATAAAGTACCATGGAGTAAATAAAGCACATGGAGGACCAGCCATGATATTATAACTTGGCATCATTCCAGAAAACTCCTAAATGGCTAATAATTAATTCCAAGGGGCTATGGACTTTGGGTGATCCCAGGAAATCATGTTGCTCTTTACCCATCTCATCCCCTTGCCATCCACTGTTGTTGTCTTAGTCCATATTACAAAACCCTGCCCACGACCCTGATAAGCGTTCCATCCTGCACCAAAGGATCCCCCGATGCCAATCCCTCAGTAGTGAGAACTGCTCATGGCTTTTCCCATGTTTTGTTTTTCCACCTACTATTACATTTCCTAGCTATTTAAATTTGAACATTTAGTTATTTATCTATCATTTTCCTAATTATAAGAATTTACTAATACAAAAGCCTATTAGCACTCCAAATTGAACTTTCTTCTGACATTATATCCAGCTTATTATTTTTTCTACCACCTGTCCTGCCCAACATATTGATTATGGGATAATTTCTGCCTGTTTGCCATAATTTTATACCTATTAAATAAAACTAAACGTACCATGAAAAACTAATTCACTATGACTAAAAAGTATTCAATATTCATCTTCATTATTCTTATCTTTGAAATTACGCTATTAAAATAATAACTATTTTTAGAGACTGTTTCAGAATGCTTTCTGTCTTCACTCTTCTTGGTGGTGTCCGATTCTTAGGGGATATCTTTGTATAATCATTTCATGCATCAGTGTTTATTTCTGTAAAGAATCCTCTTAGGTAGAAGGACTTATCTGTGATATTATTTACAGATAAATCCCAATTTTGCAACTTTATGACCATATGAATTTTGTTAAATGATTTAATCTTCACCACTACCAATTACATTGGAATTTATATTTCATTTAAAAGATAAGAGAAATAAAACTTGTGATTCTTTCTAAAATTATTAATGTTAATGTCCTTAACAGTCTTTTATTCTTTTTCCAAAAATTTTATTGGGGAAAACTACAAAACATTTACAGTAAAATGTTTACAGTCACAATTTGTAGTGAGCTGATTTCCCAAAATATATTACCACTCAAGTTGACTTATCTTGCTACATTCAAAAACCTACTCTGTCAAAGTAGACCATAGAGTACATACATAGTGCTCCTACTGTATCTACGTACAACCAACACTTCATTTTAAGTATACAATATAAAAAAATGTTCATCATCTCTAATCATCAGAGAAATGCAAATCAAAACTACTTCTGTTTTTAATACCAAAGTTTACTCCATTTTATTCAAAGTAGTTCAGAGTATTCTAATGGGGAAGAGTTATAGTCTCTTTTTCTTTTTAAGGCTATGCAAGATAAACTACTAATTATGTAGGTACCTCAATAATCCCCAAGAACAACTTGGAAACCGCTTCCTCCAGTTTGCACACCTTGCTGTTACATTGGCTTCTCTAGCCTTGCCCTTTGAATAAAACTATTGATGCAGTGGTTGTCAATACAATGCCCACCTGTAAATCTCCTGAAATATCTTTTGTAGGGAAGCCCTAATATGACTGTGCACCCAGTGTGTGAGTACTTTTAGAGATAGCCCACCAAAGTACCCTGATTGTTTGCCAAAATAAAAGAACTTCTAAAGTGCCTCAGATGTTTTGCCCTTTAATTTGCCATCAAGACCCTGAGTATTAGCTCTCCTCTACATCTAGACAATCTCCAGTCCTATCTGCTTTCCAACCTTAAGGAACTAAAACACAAATTTGAACTACAGTTGTAGTTCTTTCATCTACAACTTGAGTGGCTGCTCAATATTTTTTCAATACAGAATCCCTGTAACCATGCATCAAACTTCAATTACTAGGCTTCATTTGGAATCCCCTTGTACCCACACTAAACACTTACCCAGGAACATGCCTCCTTTGTCTTTTATAGTTGCAGGTACCCCAGGATACATATCACACATGTTTTTAAACTAGTGTGACTGTGGAAAGAAATGAGTATAATCTTGAACTCATACCTGCTATAGTCATTTTGAGATTTTAGTAAAACTTATTTTTTTCAACAATATTTCTGCCATGTGATACAACTGGCCAGTGGGTTCAGCAGGATGTTTTGGTCAACCCACTTTAGTAAATATTAATTCCCCCATTTAATAAAAGTATTCAGAATATAACTACTATTTTTGTGCAATCACATAATGTCAAACATCATTGAACCTGGAGTAGCTTCAGTCCATGAAACAGGTCAGAGATCACCAAACCCACCAGCATTCATTGATTTATTATTCATCTATTGGTTAGAGGCTAAATAATTAGATATTTTGTCACAGAAGGACATACCAAGAGGCTGCATGTAAATGTCTGACAGGGATTCCCTTGTGACAGCTCCTCTTGGAAGGGCTGAGAAGACTGAGGCTTCCTGCCATGATGGGGTAACAAAAATTGGACTTAATCGACCATAATAAAAAACTAGAAAGTACAAAAAAATGCATGAATCAACTTTTTTCAGACGTTGAATGACAGACAAGAGAAAATGGCCATTCCTGAAAGAGAAAATTTCTGGAGGAAATATCTGAACTGTGCATTCAGGAAGGGGAAGCCTAGCAAAGTGTAACAGCCTTGGTGATTCAGGGAGAGAGGATACAGTTCAAGCAACCTGTGGCAGTTGAAGGTCGTAGGACAGAATTCCAGAAAGGGAGAACTATACAGACAAAAAGCCTTAGGAATCTGCATGTGGATCCCCCTGAGTGTTTTATTAATAGGCTGTGTTAAAGAGGCTATATGGCCAGGAAATCCTAAATTATGTATTATCTGCCTATTTACAGAGAAAGTTTGCCAGTCCTTGCCCTAGAAATGAAAAATGCAATTTATAAAGTAATAGTTTCACAAAATGAAATTAACAACAGATTAGATACTGTAGAAGAAAATATCAGTAAACATGAAAACATAGTAATAGAATGTATGCAAAATAAAGCACCCAAAGAAAAAAGACTGAACATGAAATAAAAAGAAACACAGTGATTTGGGGGCAGTATCGAGTGGTCTAACATGCATGGAATAGGAGTAGCAGAGAGGGAAGAGCAAATAAGATTTAAAATTATTTGACAAACACAATAGCTTAAGTTTTCCTAAATTTGATAGAAACTATAAATTCATAATTAATATTAGATCAATGAACTCAACACAGGCTAAGCACAAAGAAAACCTCACTAAGGTACATTATAATCAAATTGCTTAAAACTAATGATAAAGAGAAAATATAAAACACTTCTGGAGAAAAAAGTCATTTTATGTACAGATAAAGATAAGAATGAGAGAAGGATCCTATGCAAATCTTGAAGCAATAGAGCAACATCTTTAAAGTACTGAAAGGAAACTATATTCAGTGAAAATAGCCCCTAAAATGAAGATAAAATAAAACCTTTTCCAGACAAAGCAAAAGCTGAAAGAATTTATTATCAGTAAATCATTCCTACAAGAAATATTGAAAGAAGTTCTTTGGGCAAGAGGAAAATAATAACAGATGGAAACATGTATCTACATGAAGAAGTAAAGAGCACTTAAAATGGTCAGTATTTCCTTTTTCGTTTTAATTACACTAAGAGATAAATGAGTCTTCAAAGCAAAAAATAGCAACGTATAATGGGATTTTATAACATACATCGAAGTGTGGGATCACAACATCACAAAGGACGGGAGAGGGTAATGGGATGGCTTAAGGGTCTTACATTACACAAGAAATAATATAATATTCTTTCAAGGCAGTCTATGATAACTTAAGTACCTATTATAAACTCAAGGACAACCACTAAAAGAATATAAAACAAGATATATATCTAATAAGCCAATAGTGGATATAAATGGAATCGTAGAAATCCTTTAATTAATCCCAACAGCAGCAAGAAATGATGAACTAAAAGAATGAAGAACACATGAGACAAAAAAAAAAAAAAACAAATAGCAAGATGGTAGACTTAAAACCAAATATGTCAACTATTAAATGTAAATGGTCTAAATTCATCAAGACAGAAATTGTCAGGCTGAATACACAAGCAAGACCCAACTACACGTTGTCTATAAGAAATCTTTAAATATAAAGAAACAGATATGTTTTTAAAAAGCTATGTGACCATTAGCCCATACGGAAGCTGGAGAGGCTATATTAGCATCAGACAAAGTAGAACAACAGTTATTACCAGGAGTAAAGAGGAGCATTTCAAAATCAAGGGCTAAGAAATTACAAATTTTCAATTTCAGCCCAATTAAAATGAATTGCCCTATGGGATTGCTGTCAAGCATCCCAGCTGATTAGAGTTAAGCCCCATTTAAGCTAGTTAGTTTAGACTCAAATTTAAAGAACTAGAACATAGATTACATACTCCTTTTCTACTTAAATCCCACCTCCCGACATACACATCTATGTTTGCTTCTCTTTATCTAAGTCCTTCCACCTACCTAAGTTCTCTTGACTCCTTCTCTTTTTGTCTTCAATTGCTATCTCAGTTAGACTAATACCTTAATCTGACTTCCAAGTTGTCTTGCTTTACTTCTACTTGTGGCGGAGCCTGCAAATTGTCTGCCAATGTTCTTACCCTTCTTTCTCCAATGGCATAACTCATGTCTTTTACCTGGGAACATTGGTACCCAGCTGAAGGCTGATTTCCCAGCTCTGCTTGGCTGTGTGTCCATGTGACAAAGCTCTGTCACTTCTTGGTTGTGCCTTAAAAAGAATTGGTTTGTGAGCCTCATGCCTCTGTCCACCTTCCCACTGGCTGAGAAGCAACTTGTTCTAAAATGTCTACGATTTTTATTCTTTTAAGCACGATCTTGTTAGGTGGCTCTCTTTGTAATAGCAGCTTAGAATAAATCCTAACTAATACTGTATAGTACCTCTTTAATTTTCTTTGCCCAAGAGAGTTGGCAAATTTGCATAGTAACTCAAATTTTTCATGCAATCCCTGTATTATCCCTATTTAAAGAAAACAATGAGAAAATAGCTATCACTTTTTTTTAACTGGGGACGAGGACTCTATAAAGAGAATCCTGCCCCAACTCTCTACTTTCACTCTTGCTAATTTTATTCATGATAGAGTCAACATATTTCTTTGAAACACAACAGTTTGTTGCCAGTCTCTAAAAAAGTGCAGACCCTCTAGGCATAGGTATTAAATGTGGTTTTGTAGTATTAAAAAAAGTAGATATATGTAGATTGAAGTGCTAATATACGTGGCATGGGATAAGCACCTGAGCCTGCTCGCCACACTGCACAGGTTTCTTGATCCCCACACCCCCGCTGGTCCCACAGCCAGCTTTTTCTGGGATGCAGGCCTTCTGGCCTCTCAGCTTCAGCTGCTCCTACTTCTAGCACTTTCCTTTTGTCCCCAGGCTTTTTTCTTCCCCCAAGAGTCATTATGGAGACATTACTACCCTCCAGTATCTTGATGTTAGGATTAGAACAATTAAGATCATGTGAAGGATTCGAGTTTGGAACTCTTGGCAAAGCTGAATCACATCCCTGCTATCGAGTTATTTGAATACCTCCAAACAGCCAGTGGTATAGGCTACACAGCCTCCCAGGCCCTGCCTAACCTCTGGAAAATCTCTTCTCAAAATAAACACTGTCTCAGATTAAAACCAGGCTTCTAGGAGGGACTGCTCGGCATCAACACATCGCCTTGCTTCAGTACACCGTGGCGGCTCTGGTGCCTGGATGGAGAATAATGGCCAGGATTGTGCGGAGACCCATTGCTTTGCGTTTTTTGAAGCTGCTTTATCAGGAACAAGCCCCACGGCTGCATTACTTAATCAATAGCTGAGATGCAGGGAGAGGAAGCGAGTTCACAATAAACTGATCGCTGCGTCTGGTTTCCTGTGGGCAGCTATGAGACTAGTGAAAGTCCTCTAATCTCATCAAGCAACCAGACAGATTGATTTGGAGTTCATTAATAGTTGCTGGGGTGGAGGAGAGAGAAAGGAAGAAGAGAGAATGAATGCATCATTGAATCTACTCCCTTAATGGAGATCAAGAAACTCTTTCAAAGCCACTTATGGCCGGGAGAGGCAGAGAGCACTGAGCGAGAACGGCCGGTCCCCAGAGCCAGAGTCAGTATGAACACCCAGGGCTCAGAGCAACATCCTTCCAGACAAAACCATGTGCATTCAGGTTCATCTGCAAAACACCCAAGACTGCACATGAAAAGGAAAAATCGGAGTTATTTATCCAGATATTTTGTTTACATCATAGCAAGTAGCTTTCAACCCATATATTTGACACCATTTAGACCCACAGAGGTGTTTTAGCAAACTCAGAGATATTTACCAACCTCGTCTGCCAAAGGAAAACAAAACAAATCAAACTGCGAATGTATCTGAAAAGGACATTACATAATAATACGCCAATTTGATTTGGGTTGTAAGTGCTTCTAACTTAGTTAATAATTGGTAGAGGTCAGATATAACTAGATTAAACTATCCCTCTAAGCTCTTTTTACTCTCATATCTGCTGACCAGTATGCTAATATTCTGAAGAGCTAGCGACCCATCAACAAGTGGATATTTTTGATACAGGTGTCTTGCTGCTTATAGAGCAGGTTTATTCCTCGAAGGTGGCATACAAGTTGATTCAGTAGTAAAATACATGGAAGTGGGCAGTCTTGCTTAGAGGAATTACAATCCTCTTCTTAATAGATAACTGTCTCTCAATATATCAATGTTAATGCTAATTTTTTAAGTATTGCGCTTTCTTTAAACAGTCGCAACTATTCTGTCAGCGTGAGGCTCAGCGAAAGGTGAGAAAGATGCTTTCAGACGGGCTCAGAACATCACAGCAGCATCTGCTAGGCAACATTTTCCCTGAGCTTGCGTCCCTTCTCAGTGGCCCAGGGCAAGTTATGAGATTCCTTTGTTAACTACACAAATATTTATTGACTATTTGTTATGGGTTAGGCATTGAACTATTATTATTAATGACATAATAGACTCTCCTGTAAGCATCGTTCCCACCTCCAATGACTCGAGACCTCTAATGAGTGTTGTGAAATGTACCCAGGAGGCTCCGGGAAGTGGCAATAGCCTAGCCTTAAGCGGTCCAGGCTGCTGGAAGGTAGATGAGCAGCGCTCGCCCTGGGAAGCAGAGGGGAAGTATTCCAGAGGACCAACAGTTGAGTTGAATCTGATGGGGAACAGCATGGCATGTTTGAGGGACTCAAAGAAATATGGCAAGAGTTTAGAGAGGAAGGCAGAGGGCAACAGGATTTGTGGCCAGGAACATGCAGAGGAGACAGCTGTTGTAGAACTTGTAAGGAATGTAAATTGATTTAGCTCTTCAGAGAGTAAGGAAGTCCCAGAAGACTTTCATGGAGAAGTAACAGATTTGGGTTAGAAAAGATCATTTTGACTGCAGAATGGAGAATCCTCTGGGGGGTGGGGGTTGGCAATGCAGAAGGTTGGGACACCTGTTAGGAAGGTACTGAGGTCACTGCATGCGTGCAATTAAGGGACCAAGTACACCTGTCCACATCTGTTCTGGCCTCCACCCCAACTCCTGTATGTCCTGCAGCTCAGAGCTCAGCCAGGCCTCG
The DNA here is from genome assembly GCA_963574885.1 of Lepilemur ruficaudatus. Taxonomy (NCBI): domain Eukaryota; kingdom Metazoa; phylum Chordata; class Mammalia; order Primates; family Lepilemuridae; genus Lepilemur; species Lepilemur ruficaudatus. The sequence goes on from CAUYRT010032911.1 coordinate 18,764, forward strand.
CCCCCAGAACCCAGTTGAGGGTGGGTGAACGAGCCCGTGCTCAGCCCCTTCCAATCGCCTGTTCTCTGGGCTCCAAGAGGGAGGTGGCAAAGTTACTCAGGCATTAAAAAGGTAAAGAGAGCAACAACAACCGTGAAACTAAACCAGGTACGTTCTAAATCTTCTGTGAAATAGACACAATTTTTCCTTGCAGAGAGGAAAGTTTGAGATAAATAGCAGAGAATCAGTAAATAATTCAGCCTATGACCTTGATACTTATTGATTCCCGCAGCTGTTTATCTTTCTCTAGGCTACCCAGGAAAAAAAAAAAAACCCTCCAGAAAACAATTATCACTTAATTATAAAATTGCTTGGCTTGGGAGAGCCTTCTGGTTGGTTTCTGAACACTCCAAGGGGATAAGTTAATCTCTATAAACCACCTAGCCTGACTGAAGCTTCTGCTTAAAATTCTTAAGCACAAGCTTTATTATTCTCTGATATGGATGAAAACAATTTAAAAGAGAAAGAAGAAAAGGAAGAAACACCCATACTTTCCTCTCATTTTCAAACACTTAAGACATTTAGCCAATCAGACGGCTCGTGCGGCTGCTTATTTCTCACCTATGGGATTTGAATGCAGACTGAGTCTAGCCATGGGGGCTCCAGATGCGGTGAGTACCTGGGGGAGAACACGGGAAGCACAGCAAGCCCTTGGTACACATCTGGGGGTGACAGCAGCGATGGTCAGAGGGGAGGCTGTAGCGACTGCTGGGGTAGTTGCCGTGGCAATACTTCACGTTGGGCTGCCAACAGCAAAAGGCAAAGAAAAAGTGGGGTTTTTTTTGTTTTTGTTTTTTGCTTTTCAAAATAGAATGAAAAAGTTGTTTTGTTTTGTTTTTAACACAAATTATTTCTCCTTCAACCTCAGTTTGAATTAACGATAGGGTCCTAAAGCCAGCTCTGGTCATTCCTGGGGGCTGGGAGTTTCTAACTGCTGGTAGCGACAGCCACTGTGAGCATGACGTTTGATTACAGCAGTGAGCAGGCGAGGAAGTGGGCCAGCTGGAACGTTGGTGTCTGGGCAGATAAACTCTGAGCCCAGCTTGGCCTATTCCATTATATTCATGACCTTAGCTTGGCGATCATTAAAAATGCCTGGCTACTAAACAGCCAGCCCTATTAAAACATGGAAAAATGGACAAAAGACTTGAATAGACAGTTATCAAAAAAAGATATACAAGGGACCAAAAAGCACATGAAGACATGCTCCACATCACTGATCATTAGAGAAATTCAAATCAAAACCACAATGAGATACCAATTTATACCCATCAGGATGGCTACTATCAAATAATAACAATAAACAGAAAATAACAAGTGTTGGGAAGAATGTAGAAATTGAAGCCCTTGTGAACTGCTGGTGGGAATGTAAGATGGTTCAGTTACTATGGAAAACATTATGGAGGTTCCTCAAAAAATCAAAAATAGAATTACTATACAATCCAACAATTCCACTTCTGGGTGTATACTCAAAAGAATTGAAAACAGGCTATCCTAGGGATATTTGCATGCCCATTTTTATAGCAGTATTATTCACAATAATTGGGGAAAACAACCCAAGTTGCATCCATTAACAGAGAAAATGTGGAACATACATACAATGGAATGTTGTTCAGTCTTAAAAAGGAAAGAAATTCTGATACATGCTACAATACAGATGAATCTTGAGGACATTATGCTAAGTGAGAAAAGTCAGTCACAAAAATATAAATATTATAGGATTCCACTTATACGAGGTACCCGGGCAGTCAAACTCCGAGAGACAGAAAGAAGAGTGTGGTTGCCAGGGGCTGGGGAGAGGGAGAATAGGGGATTGTTTAATGGGTATCGAACTTCAGCTTTGTAAGATGAAAAGACTTCTGGAGATTTCACAAAATGCAAATGCACTTAACACTACTGAACTGTACACTTAACAATGGTTAAGATGAAAAATTTTAGGTAATGTGTATTTTACCACAATTAAAAATAAAAAAAAAATGCTTGGCTAGCTTTTGGGAATGAATCACATTCAACAGGAGAAGAGACAGAACTACACAGCTCTATCTCAGCTCCTCTTCCAAGAGCTGATTTCCCCCGGAAGACCCCAAACATCTAAGTACTCTCACAATCCCCACCTTTCTAAAATATGAGGAACAGTAGTACCAAATCAATATCTCATTAAGGGTTGGGGACTGGGAGGAGGCATTTAGAGCAAGAAAAGCATCCAGCATGTCACAAAGAACAGCTGCCTACCTCTACCTAAGTTGTGATGGGAAATAGCAGCTGCCACATACCCCTCTGGTTCAGGGGAAGTTTCTAGGTCCCCAAGTTACCTGTTTCTGCAGAGTCATTGATTGGATCTCCCTCTCTTACCAATGAAATCTTTCTTTAGCATGTGCCACAGCACACACACGTAACTGCATGATGTCACAGGGAGGAGGGCTGTGCCACTGCCCATCCAGTCATTGCAGACACTGAGGCATGGACACTAGATTGAACCCACATCCCATGACATCAGGTGCAGAGGACATGCTCTGCTCTCAACTGTCCACCCTCCTTCATGACTGTTGCTCATGTCTAGAAAGCTCTGACTTCTTTCTTCTGAATATCAGCACCTCACTCATCCTCTAGACCTGACTGAAATCCTTCCTCCACTCCTAACCTTACCATCCTCCCCCCTCAGAGCCTCTTATGATATCATTTCAATGTTCCCCTCTGACCACCCCACCTCGCTTCCTCCTGTCCCTGAATCCCTCTTCCCCCAGCCCCACCTCTCCCCTCCACAGGCTCCTTGGTGTTCTTGCAGCCCTTGGAACCCAGCAGGCATGTTCCCCAGCCATGTCTCCTCCGCCAGGGATGTTCTTCTGTCCAAGGACATGTGGCCTGGCCAATCTCCTTCAGACACTTCCCTGCCCACTCCACGAAAACCATCAGCCCATCACTCTCCCTCTTTGGATCCCTCTCCACTCCTCAGCAGTCAGAGACTATGGTTCTCCACCACACTCACCACCATCTGAGGTATCAAATATTTTACGTATTTGCTTATAGTCTGTCTCTCCCCATGAGAACGCAAGCTCCAGGAGAACAAGGATTTTATCTTTCTACTCATTTCTCCACCAGGGTCTAGGGCATAGGAGGTTCTCAAAAATATGTCTGAATGAGTGAATGAACTCTTGCATTTTTACACAGAATTTAGCACAGAACTGTATATAATTCTGTAGTGCTCATAGTTTGTTCTGAGAAACAATAGCTCTATGGAGTTCATTGTTGTTAGACAGAAAAAAAGCACTGTCCTGCCAACCTAGTTTGGCAGAAGCTCAGCTAAGTAAAGTCAAACAAGTTTTTCCCTCCAGGACTCTGAGATCCTTGTGTACTTTGTTATGTCGATGTACCTCGCAGAGTTCTGGGGTTGGGACATCCTCTGCAGAGTCCTCCCGGCAGCGTGCCCACAGCATTAACATTGGACGGGACCTCACAGTACTCTTGGCACCCTGTGGGGCACTAATGAGCCCTGCCTGTTGGAATTCCTTCCTCTCCTGTGGCTTCAAGTTCTTGATTTGTTTATGGTTCGGAACAGTGTCCTGGCTGGTTGAAGGCTTATTTTCATGGTAGGATTTCAGACTCCAAGAGCCCTCTTGGTTTTATTTGATTCCTGTTCACTCAAAGGCACTCTGCTCTGCAGAAACACAGCTTATGTCCCCATCAACGTGCCCATTCTATCTGGTAATCTGGAAAATGGCTGGCCGTAGAGGGGAGCCTGAGCTTAATAAGACTGAAAGCTTCAAACTAAACAGAGCCCTCCAGCCTCGCTCACCTCTGCCACACAAAGCAGGGGTTGGTAGGAGTGGCCAAGGGCGGAGTAGGGTCAGGTGAGGATTTCCGCTCTGCAGTCGGAAGGGAAGCATTGGAGGTGCACGGTAGGTCATGTCTCGGGATCCTTGCAAGCAGGAAAGCCAAAGCTTCCACCTCAGAGCTAGGGCAGGCAGCTGAGCTCCCTGCCTAGGGACCACCCTAGGACCTGGTCCGGCTGGCACCAGTCTCTGCTTTAGCCCCTCACCATGTCAGCCCTCAGCCCACTAGGTGGCAACCTCACGTCAGCAGTGGTGAAAGGGGCAGGATCTACCCATGGCAGATGGTTATAAGCAGTTAATATTTATTGAGTGCTTACTATGCATCTGGCACAAGGAGAAGCTGCTTTATTCCTTGTCCATTTGATCTGCACAGTAATCGTGAAATTCATATAATGTCCCTATTTTACAAATTTGAAAACTGAGACTCAGAGAGGTTCACGGGACTAATTTGCTCCAGGTCACATGGCTAGTAAGTGACACAGCCCACTCTCCTGGCTCAAAGGTGGAGTTCACTGTATCGCAGGGTATCTGAGGGAGGGTGTGGGGACAGGGGCAAAGCTCTGAGAGCTGCGAGCCTGGTGGAGTGAGGAGGTCCCTGAGAGCAGGTCGTTCTGCTCTTCTGAGTATCACATTCTACCCAACCTCCAGGCTGCTTGAGGTCAGGCAAGAGCCTTGGAAGCTGTCTCCAGACAACAGATGGCAAATGAAGCAATTTGGGGGATTGTAGTAATCCCTGGCTAGGAAGGACTGACTTTGAGGAAGGAGACAGAGACAAGGTAGGATGGAGCATGTGAAGAGCCTTCCGGTTTTTAGCTTTTTCAGGAGACTCATTGCCCCTCCCCAAGCGTTAACACAACCCATAACCTCAGCCTCCATCTGGAGGACGGGGGGAGGCAGAAGCGAGTTGTGTGGAGTAGGCTGGCACTTACACAACCAGCAATGCTTTAGTAGGTCCCCCCAACAGTCTAAGGCCTTGGGTTTTGCTACTGGGGAGTGTTCAAAATGGAATATGCAAAACTCCCTCAAGCGGCCTAGAGTAGGGCCAGGCAATGGAAGGTGAAGCCTCCAGTGAGTACCCCACACCGTGAGATAACACACACGTATACCAGGGGTAATAAACGCTGAAGGTGCTAGGAAAGACTATCCAGGTATTCAAGGAAGTTCTCCCATAGGAGGCAGCATGAACTGCAGTTTGGAAGACAAGAGCAGCACCCGTGGAAGGCCCGGGAGGCTGGATCCAACACCCAGAGCTGGACAAAGCTGGCTCACAAGCAGGCCGGGCACAGGGAGAAGGCCAGGCCACTGGAGGTGACCTTCTAATGGTAGTCTCAGAAGTCTGGACTTTAACCTCTAAGCAGCACAGACTTACAAAAGGAGCGAAAGACATCAGAGGGTATATTTTATGAGCTTGAAATGATTGCAGGGTGCAGACAGGAAGGCAGGGAGGAGGTGGAGCACGTGGCCAGGGTCTGCAGGGCCGAGGAACACGGTGCTTCCCACCTGCCCAGCACCCATCCCCTGTCTCCTGGTAACTATGCCTGGGTTTTCCTTCAGGAACCATTTCCCATCATTCTCCAGCCCTGTGTTTGGGGTGGGGCTGATTCTACTCCCATTTCCATTCCAGAGACAGATGTGTGGCCCAGGCCTGGCTGGGCAGAAGGGTCCTTTCCGCTTGCTATGCAGAGCGGCAGGAAATACATCTTGTCTCGAAGTGGTCCAGTGAAAGTCGTCTCCTGCATTTTTTCAGGAATCATCAGAAATGAAGCATGTTCTTGGCACTGGGGATGCCAACTGGGGACGGAAGCCCAGAGGAGCTGGTTGTCATCTTGCCAACACTGTGGAAAGAAGAATGAAACGGAAGCAGAGGATGGGGAGCAAGGGTTCTAAAGTGATGGAGCCTCTGGACTCAGCATGCTCTGGAGAGAAACAGTGAAACTGAGCAAGGAGGCTGGAGATGGCCAGAGGCAAAGGGAGCAGCAGCCATTCTGAGAAGGTGACATTGGATGCCTTTCCCATCCTCTCTCCTGGCGAGCTCTCTCTCTAACCCAGCTGGCCCACAGTGAAGGACAGGAAAGAGTGAAAGCACGGGGGGTGTCCACTGAGAGGGAGCAGCGGGAGCACAGCCCGTGGCCGCTGGGGCAGCCCAGCATGCGCGGGGAGCAGCAGGACGGCCGGCCTAGCCAGAGCCAGTGCGGTGGCCAGGGCTCGGGTCATGGAAAGCCTTGTCCTCCTTTGAAAGGAGCTTGGCTTCTGCTCTTAGAAAGAATGAAAGTCATTAGACAGTTTCAAGTTAGGAAGTGACGTGAGGCAACTTATGTTTAAAAGGGTCACTCTGGTCACGAGCTGAGAATAGATGGGAGCTGGACAAGGGGAGGGAGCAAGGAGAGGACCTGGGAGGCAGGGGACACCCCCAGGCTTCAGCCAGTATTATCTGCGATTCGGTCATTAGAAATGAGGGCCTGGAAAAGGGTGGTGGCTAGGAAAGGGGTGGGAGGGAGGGCTGAGCAGGAACAGTGACAGAAGAGAGGACACACAAAGAAAGAAGGCGGGAAAAAGAGTGTGTGAGCTGGCAGGGGCCCAGGCAGGAGGGGAGCACTGAGAGCTGCAGCCGCCATGTCCTCTCTCCGCCACCAGCCCGGGGACTGAGATCAGAGCATGTGCCAGTGTCTGTTTGTAAGGGACCTTGGCTGTCTAGGAGGGTGGGAGGGCAGAGCTGCGTGTAAATTCCAGCTGTAAATGCGAAGCCACAGCTCCCGTCATAGCCAGGGGCTCCTCCACCGGGGTCAGGAGGCTTACAGAGAAAAATTCAGAAATTGATCTTGCTTTTAGCATTTACCAGGCATTCTCTGAGGAGGGCACTTCATCAGCCACAGGGTTTGTCTTTGCAAAAGACAACAACTTGTCTTCCTCCTCCCATCCCCACCCCTCATCTGCTGCTCCAGGTTCCTTCTTTGTCTCCTGGCTTTAGCTCTGAATTTGCACATCTTATTCCAGGCTTCCTCACTCATACTGGGCCCCTCGTGCCCCCTCAGTGTTTGCAGGTAGTGGGTGCTCAGTAGATAAATATCTATTAAATTTTGCTGAATGAATACGTTATGGCCATCGATTGCCAACCACCTTGTTCTTTAACATCATCTCACGTCTGCCCCATGTCCCAAGGAGAAGCCACATCATAGCCCAGGAAGGTACGTGAAAGACACTCTTGTCCTACTTTGCACAGCACCTTGGGTGAGGACACTGGACTGTTTTTCATTCCCTTTGGCAAGTGTAGATGAATACTTCTGTCTCTCATCAAAAGAAAAAAATATCTATATATATCTCAAGCACCTTGTAATTCAAAAGCTTTATGCTAATTGCTGTGGGGCGCCACAACTATGAAACAGTCCCTGCCTTCTAGAAAACAGGGTGACACAAGGCATCACCAGACTGGCCACTGTGGGCTTGGACTTAGTCTCTGCTCTGCCGGTGGCCTCCCCTCTATGATCTTGGACAAGGTGTGCCCATTTTGAGATCTCAATCTTCTCATCTATAAAATGAGAGTGTTGAGAGGGATGATCTGCAGGCCCTTTTCAATGATTGGAAGTGAAGCAAAATCTGAGATGACAATACAAGAGATACCACAGGGCCAGCGGAGTAAGACAGGGGTGACGTAGGAGCAGAGCCTTGGAGGCAGGATGGGAATAGGAATAGCACCATCCTCACGGGTGTTAACAGGATTAAACGAGTTAATGTGCATTAATGTGGCAAGGCATACAACTGCAGTAGAACTCAATAAACTAGCATGTCTAATGATTGAAGCAACAGTCTAGAGCTACACTACCTGGTAGATCTTCCCATGGTGATTGGAAACGCTCCGTATCTGGGCTGTCTAACATAGTCACCACTCACCACTTATGGCTATCTTAAATGTGGCCAGTGTGGCTGAAGAACTGAATTTTTAATTTTGCTTAATTTAAATTATTTTACATTTAAATAGCCATACGTGGCTAATGGCTCCTGCATCAGACACAGCAGGTCTAGACATGAAGAGCTATCAGAGATTTAAAAGGAGCACGGACATGTGGCACATCCAGACAATGGAATATTATTCAGTGCTAAAAAGAAATGAGCTATTAAAACATGAAAGACCTTGAGGAAGCTTAGATGAATATTACTAAGTGATAGAAGCCAGTCTGAAAAAGCTACACACTATATGCTTCCAACTATGTGACATTCTGGAAAAGGCAACACTATGGGGACAGTCAAAGGATCAGTGGTTGCCAGGGGTTGGCAAGGAGGGGGGATGAATAGGTGGAACACAGGGGGTTTTAGCAAAACGACTTTGTAAGACCCTACAGTGGTGGGTGTGTGTCACTATGCATGTGTCTAAACCCGCAGAAGGTACAACTCCAAGAACGAACTCCGATGTAAACTATGGACTTCAGGTGACACTGATATGTCAATGCAGGTTCATAAGTTATAACAAATGTCCCACTCTGCTGGGGAATGTTGATCATGGGAAGGCCATGCATGAGTGGGGGCAGAGGGCATATGGGATATCTCTGTACCTTCCTCTCAATTTTGCTGTGAACCTAAAAACTGCCCTGAAAAATAACGTATATTTAAGAGGAGAAAACAGAGTGGAGAGGGAATGCCTAGAGAAGTGGAGTTTGCAGTAGTCCTGAAGAAGGGATGGGGCGTGAATAGCAAGGATTACGTTTGCAAGGACCAGCAGTGTTCAGGACTGTGATTCACCAGTGGGCTCAGAAGAGAAGGTTTTTGTTTCTTTTTTTAGACTGAGTCTCACTCTGTTGCCCGGGCTAGAGTGCCGTGGCATCAGCCTAGCTCACAGCAACCTCACACTCCTGCGCTCAGGCAATCCTACTGCCTCAGCCTCCCGAGTAGCTGGGACTACAGGCACGCGCCACCATGCCCAGCTAATTTTTTTCTATATATTTTTAGCTGGCCAATTAATTTCTTTCTATTCATAGTAGAGACAAGGTCTCGCTCTTGCTCAGGCTGGTTTCGAACTCCTGACCTTGAGCGATCCGCCGGCCTCGGCCTCCCAGAGTGCTAGGATTACAGGCGTGAGCCACTGCGTCCGGCCTGGAAGAGAAGGTTTTTATAGAAGACAAGTGGGGGACAGGCTAGAAGGTACCTGAGCCCAGGCTGGGTGTGACTGGAAATTCCAGGTTAAAGAGTTTAAAATGTATTCAATTACCCGCTGAGTCCCTGAAGGTTTTTAGCTAGTGCTATGAGATATCCAAAACATGCTTTAGAAATATTAATGTCCTAAATAAGCATGCTATTTGGGACTTTAACTTTTTTGAGGGTCAGGTCCATGTCTTCAAGTTAAATTATGTGAGATTCCTGCTATCACACCAGGAACTCAAAGTACTTAAAACAATTAAATCAAATAAATAGATAGCTTTGCTCAGGATCATGCTGCTTTACAAGAATCTTCCATTACCAATGTGGTGTGTTGCTCATATTGCCGGGAAAATTATAGGCTTTTAGGGACTCCTGCATGATGGATTTGTCTAAATGTGTCTAAAAGGAAGTGCACAATGTAGACCACATCAGCACTGGGCACTCGGCGTTCAGAACGCCTAAGTATCAAGGAAAGGTTTTCATTTGTGCTCTCCTGCCGTGCACTATCTTCAAAGGTCCCAGATTTATTATTTCATCACCAGATCGGAGAGGGGAGTTTGTAGGAGATCAAACAAACACAAGTACTATAGGAAGGCTGGCAGGTGTTGGTGTATAAATTGCCCGATGGAAAATGTCAAAAGCTGACATCAGAGCAGTAGGAGGGTGGGGAGCACACAGAACTGAGAACAAATGATGGTGTCTTTCTGGGAGCCAATTCCTTATACAGTCCGGCTAATGCACTGCAAGAAACTTGGGGCTTGAAAACCCACTGAGAATCCACCAAAGCTCATTAACTCAAAATATATTCTTTGTTAATTTTTTTAAAAGCATCTCTTCATTTCTACACCTGTTTTCATCTCATTTCCATTGTTGTCTTTCATTTCTCTTTTCCTCCTCATTGTATCCCTCCCTCCCTGCCCCTCTCTCTCTCACACTCCTGCAGGCTTTCTTCTGTTCTACCCTACGTGTATCCCCTTGTTTCTTTTACATCTCCTTCTTTGCATCTTGGCCAATCTTCCAAGAGTAGTGTCTTGATAGTTACAGCATCTTGCGAGGTAGAAAATCATTATACCCACGTCCATGCCAGAGCCCTGCAGATGCAGAGACGCAGGTTCGAGAAGCACTGGCAAAGGTCTCTACTCCCAGTCTCTTGCTCCTGACCAGGCTGTCTTGAATCGGATTCTGTACACCTGAGTAACCGAGTAGCCAGCAGTTCTGGAACATCTAGCTCAGTGTCTGAGAGAGTCTGTGTTTTGTGTGTATTAGCCCATTTGTGCCCCATCCTCTGCCCCCCTCCCCCAGAGGCCCTCATCTGGGAGGGTCCCTTCTTGGCTACATAACCTGAAATCACCACCACCCTCCTGGCCCTGAGCTCCCTTACTTTGCTTTGATTTCACTGCACTTTTCATTACTCAACCTTGCAGTAAATATGTGTTTCTTTGTGGATAGAAACAAATGGTTCCTTTCTCCTCCGTGACAGTGCGAGTTCTATCACACTGGAACCCTCTGGAGCACTGCGAGGTGGGCGCCATGAAAAGCTGCATTTTCCAGGTGGAGACGCTGTGAGAGGACGGAACTAAGGGACCTCACCGAGGTCCTTCGGCTGCTGAGCTGCAGAGATGGGACCCAGGTGCGCCTGCTACCCCAGAGTCAGCGCTCTGAGCCACGGTACCCCACCTTCCTCCTGGCAGTGAGAGGCGGAGTATAAAATGAGATGTTCATGTCCAAAAAGAGTCAGGCTTGAATGTGGCTTCAGTGTAAAAACCAAAATAGACTGAAAATCTATTTGTTCCCAAATTACTTTTCAACGCTCTGCTTTCCTAGTGAGAAAAGCTAGAGAGTAGCAACAAATTCTAAACTCCTATAAAAACATGAACTATCAGAATTTCTCAGAATAAACATTTGAGTACTATGTACAGTTGCTGGCCTGACACGGAGTTTAATCGACAATCTGTTTATTTTTATTCCCATGTTTCTGTGAGGTGCCTAACCTCTCCATGAATATGTAGCTGGTATGCTACCAGAGTCCAATAAATGTCATTTTACTTTATTTCTCAAAATCAGACTTAATCTGCAGTATGCTCCAAGCTACCAATCTCAGTAATTTGAGGTCTCCTCTCTCTCTCTCCCTCTGTGGAATCAAATGACGGCCCCAGTATTTATTTTCCCTATGTCTTCAGCCATCTGTAGACATCTCTCCCTAGCACTGGCCCTTGTTACTTGTCATTTGCTACCCATCTCTTGGGCCTGCTTGTATGTGTTCTGTGCTGCTGTCTGCCCTGTGGCACTGGGCCCACACCTGGGGCACGCTGAAGAACTGGTCCCTCTCTTACTTGTCTCTGGGAAGGCTCCAACTCTCTCTCCCTGAACTTACAGCTCCCGCTTCTGCAATGCAAGCATACCATCCACCTTCCTCTGCAGGAGCAACCCAATACCATCTTCCTTAAAAAAAAACCAACCTTACAAATATCATCCCGCCCTTCCTTCCTGGACTTCGGTGGGAAAAGGAGATACTAAATTCAGTTACATTTTTTAATATGAACTCAACCCATTACTTATAGTATCTGTATTAGATTTATTTGTGCTATCACAAAGTTTTCATTGATTCTCTTCATGCCCTGACCATTTGGACTACCACGTTTGTATTATATTTGGCTGAGAAATAGATGTGCTATAGCCAAGAAAGAAGAAAACTCCTTTCCTTCTTCAGATAACATCAGACACTTGATTTCTTCTGGGATCCTACAACACAGGCCACCTCCCCTGGTGGCTGGCTAGCGCCCCTGACAACCCTCGCTGAAAGCAGAAACCAAGGCAGTGGAGGCCCAGGGCAGGGTCCGTGCTGCCTGCTCTAGCTCAGCACGAGCTGACGCTGGTGCATGCTGACACAACTCGTAAGTATTAACAACTGAACAGAATTCCAAACCTTCTGTTCCTAACACATTTCTAACACCCTTCATAATCCACAGTTGTTATCAAAAGGCATTTGCAGCTGTTAAGAAAGGCGGATGGGTAAAGATAAATTAATAAGTAAAGAGTTTCCATGTAGAATGCTCAGCTCAGCATAGCTTGAAGGCAACCTAATCAGGTTATTTTTTTGTTTCTTGCCCTCATGCAGGAGAAGACTGCATACTGCTAATGCCAGTCAGGCAGTAGATTCACGGTTATAGAATACCTGCTGCACACAAAGAAACGTCTCAGTGTTGGTGGCCAGCCAGGAAGAAGATCTGTTGGTACGGTCAAGACCCAGTAACAATTCTTAAACATTGTGAACTTGTAAAGTACACCATGAATGTATGAGCATGTATCAGAGCAGGACTTCAAATCCAGCACAAGTGGAAGAAACTCCCTTTGTTTTCATCCTGACAGTAACTGTGTTCTTCAGCCTCACTCCCTGTGGCTTTCAAGCTTTTGAATGGTGGAAAAGGTGGAACATTGAGGGCTCAGTCTATCCGTACTCCGCAGAGGAGTAATAACAAGCAACTGATCCTCCCCAAATCATTCTCTAGTTTCTAAACATTTGGTTGAGAGGCTTTTTCATAGATTTTTCAGGTTTGAATATTATCTAAGTTAAGGTGTCAAGAGAAGAATGTGAATGATTGGGCTAAACCACCAATAATTCATGGATACAGCCAGCCAGCCAGCCATCCTACAAACACATATTGAGAATCTTTTCCATCTCCTCTATGCCAGGCGTTGTCCTAGGCATTGAGGATAAAATGATGATGGAGGTACATTCCCTGTCCTTCAGAGCTCATAGTAACTTTCCTGTGGGACACGGGGCATCGCGGTGGCCTGTGTGGGATGCTGTGGAAGGCAAAGGAGTGGACAGTGGAAGAGGGACCTGGGGGAAATTCCTGAAAAGAAAAGAACCTTGTGCTAAGTCTTCAAAGGCAAGAAGGAGTTAGCCAGCTGGAGAAAAATGAGAGAATTATTCTAGGCCAAGTGTACAGCAGGTGCAAAGTTTTGTAAAGGAATGAGGGGACCGGGAGCACCTGGGGGAGTTCCATTCGTTCTGTGTGATGGAAATGTGAGCTTGAGGTGGGTGTAGCAAGGAATGGGTTTGGCTCATATTAAGTCTTGTGAGTCAGCCTAAGGAATTTGAAATTCACCTTGAGGTTCAAGAGGGAGCCTTCTGAGCATTGAAAGGGGAAAGGCATGAGCAGATTTATGATATGGAAATATCAGTTGCACATAAATGTGGAGGCCAAAAACTATAAAATTGGATAGGCTAGAGACCAGAGCCAGAGAGACCTGTTTAGGGACCATTTGAAAATTGTAGGTGAGAATAGAGATGGCCCTAATGTAATAAATAGCAACATATGTCAATAACAACCAGTTAGAACATTTAGATCCTTATGAGTGGTTTCCTCCACTGAGAATGACACACACAGAATTCCACTGGGGGTGCTAATTTTACCATGATAACAGAATTTCTGCAAGTATTAAAACAGTGAACTCATCTGGAAACCAAACTAACGCACAAAGAATATTTTCTAACATTTCTAACATCAAGAAGAAGGGATGCTCCACTGTGCTTTTGCATACAAAGTCTCCCACTTCAGTCTCGTTCTGACTGCAATGGAGCTAGTAGTAAAAGGCACTTCCAGTCTGCATCTGGTGAATTTATTCACACTGAGATGTGACTCAGCTTAACAGATCGCTCCTTCCAGGTTCTTCCTTCTCCCACACCCCAAGCTCCCCTGGCACACCAAGATTTAACTTAAAGCTAAAGAATGGTCCCTAATCACAGAATGTCTGGTGCAGTTGAAGTTAAGAAGACAGAAGAGGGAAAGGAGGCCTTACAGATGATGTTCCTGAAGTCACATCTGAAGTCAACTGGACCACAGAATGGCATCAGCATCAGTGATTGTGCCCCAGAGGATAGATCAGTCATGTGGGAGAGACCCGACTCCAGGGGGAGGTGGGGCTGTAACGAAAAGACCCCAGCCTTGGAATCATACATCTGGAACCTAGTCCCAGCTTGGTTTCTTCTCTGTCAAATGGAGGGGAAAGGCCTGTCTGTAGTGAAAGTGAACCCAGATAATACGCATGCAGCCCCCAGAACAGAGCACAACTCAGTATTCCTCAACCAGGGCAATTTTGAACCCCCCCCCCCCAACAACCAGGGACATTTGGCAGGTCTGGAGACACTTTTGGTCGTCACAACCGGGAATGGGAATGCTACCTGCATCTAGTGGATAGAGACCTGGGATGCGCCTAACATCCTAAAATGCACAAGACAGACCCACAACAAAGAATTACCCAGCCCAAAATTTCAACAGTGCTAAAGTTGAGAAACTCTTGTCTGCCCGATAAATAATATTTTTGGGTTCTCACTCCCACTGTCCTATTATCCCCCGGAATACAAATCAAAAGGAATGTCCCTAAGCAGAGCTGCCCAACCCCCACAGGACAGACTCTGGCTGCTGGCTGGAGAGATTAACCTCTGTCATTGTCCCTGCTGCCCCATCATGGGTACAATGACCTGTCTGTGAAGAACTCACTCATTCTGGCCCAGAGCTATTTACTTTCTCCTTTGCTATCTTTTTGAGTGAATTTTATTTTCTGCAAAATAAGGCCAGCGGCCCTGACACCTTGCTGGGCTCATCCCTTCTCCTCACTGTGCTTCCCAGCCCAGCCCAGCCACCATTCTTGCCACTTTCAGCCTCCGCTCCTTTACTGTCCCCACTGACCCAAAGAGGACTGTTCACTGGCCGCAGAGCAGGCATGTGCTGTCGGCGAGTGTCCCGGGGCATTAGGACGTGCCCGCCAGTACAAGGCGGTCTGTGCAACAGGCTGCTCTGGCGAGGAGTCTGCTCTGCAGGCGGGATCCGAGCCCTCTGCCCTTCATTCTGCGCATGCTCGGATGGAGACCAGACTGCTCCGACCGTTCTGAGCTGGGGACCCTCCGACTGATGCTCCCTCCACACAAAATAAGGACAAACATTTGAGAGAGAAGAAAGGAAACAGCATCTTCTCTTTTCTCTGTTCTTCATCCCCATATGAGCCGGCACAGCACACATTGCATACACACACTCACGTGGGTCCATGCACACACAAAAGGCAAAAGGATGCTTCGGAGCAAGCCATGGGACCCCCAAGAGCTGATTATTGGCTATGGGCTGCTGCAGGGTCAGGGGCTCACAGAGCTCATGCCTGCTCCCTCCGGGGTTCGGCCCCCCTGACGCCCCATCCCAGCTCTCCCACACAGCCTCCGTTTCCAACCTTCCCACTCTACCCCTTGAAATCAAGCGAATGTGGTGATGGACACTGATCAGGGTCCCTAATTATTATCAGCTCAAGATTTCCCAGTGTAAGGCCTCCACCCTGTGTCCAAGGGCTGCCCGGATCAACGGCGACAGTGCACAAGAATTTAAAGTAAGAATAAGAGACAGAAAAAATGGCAGTCACAGACAGGGGTCTGCGGATGCTTTCAGCCCCGTCTCTGGGGCTGTTACCCTTTTGGGGGGCTGGCATGGGGGACCTGTCTCTCTCTCTCCTAGTTTCTGGGTCTTGCCTGCAGGGAGCCTGACCCTAATTGGGCCTCAGTGAAAAGAAGGAGCTAGAAGGCCCAACAAAAGAGAGGAAACTCTATTCCTACAGTACTGACTTTTTTGTGTCAGAAGTCACTTTGGTTAAAATATTATTTCTTGATCTTCCATTTCACACGATATTTTAAGCTACCAGTGGTTATTTTCCCACGCTAACAGCCTCATGGAAGCCACCCCTCAAAGAGTCTCAAATCCAACTCCACCTGCTGCGTGCTCTGTGGAGTAGAGAATGCATAGTCAGGTTCCTCCCGAAGGCCACCTCCACCTGTCCTGGCCTGTCCTGACGACGCCATGGCTACAGCACTTGGAAAGAGCTCTGAGAAAGTGCTGTGGGAGGGAGCTTGGGGACTCAGGCAGAGCTTTCTGGAAGAAGCGATGTCTGAGGAGGTGAGTTTTAAGGTTGTGTGGAAATCGTCCGGGTGGCCGGGAATTGGGAGAGAACTGTTGACAAAGGTGAGAGGGCACGGAGGGCGCAGGGTGCTGGGGTTTACAAGCACTGCCATGACAGGGAGATGACTAAGAGGCCAGCTAGTGACAAAGGCCTGGAGAGGCAGGTGGGTGGGACTGAGGTCATCTAGGACCCTACTAAGGACTTTGGCCTTGAACCTGCAGACAAGCAGAGGCCCTGAGTTTCCAACTGGGGAATGAGGTGCTCAGATGCACGTTCCACTCTGGCCACTGTGGGCGGAGTGGGTGTAGGGAGAGAAACAAGCACCGTTCTGTCCTAACAGGAAATTTAAATGTCTTTGAGATTTATTGGCAACACATGGGGTTAGTGCCCGTGAATCACATGCCACAAATTTAGGTAAGACAGATATTATTTTTTCAAAACTCCCTTAAATTTCTCTTTCTAGCCTCTTGTCTGATCAAGTATTTTAGAAAACTTTAACCAATTTTTTGAGGCAACTCTGCCCCACAGATTGCGCCAGAGTTCGGGGAGTGCTTCAGCTGTTCTGGGTTGGCGGGGGGGGGGGCGGACCATCCCTCGCACAGTTTACTCTGCCACATGCCCACGGTCCTGGCCAGTGGCTGTGACCTGTCTGTTTAGGGAGGAAAGGAAGTCGAGAGATAAAAGGGGAGAAGTCACAGTTAATACCTAAAGTGGATTACTGCACCACAATGGCCTGTAAAAAAACTCAAATAATACCCACATGTAATGAAGAGATCACTACTTTACGTTAGAGGTTGAGAGTCTGAGTAGGAGAGAGACAGGAGGCATAAGAGAATAATTTGGATTCAAGATCCAAGAAATACATAAGATATTTAAAACAAAAATAGAACTACCATATGATCCAGCAATCCCACTTCTGGGTATTTATCCGAAATAGCTGAAAGCAGGATCTCAAAGGCTCTCTACACCCCTGTGGCCACCGCAGTGCTACTCGCAGCAGCCATGATGTGGAAGCAACCTGGCGTCTGCTGGCAGGTGAGCGGATAAAGAAAATGCAGTGTGTGCACACCTTAGAACACTAATCAGCCTTAAAAAAGTAGGAAGTCCTGCCATTTGTGACAACATGGAGGACACTATGCTGAGTGAAATAAGCCAGGCACAGAAAGACAGACACTGCATGATCTCACTTATAGGAGGCATCTAAAATAGCCAAATTCATAGAATCGAAGACTGGAATGGTGGTTGCCAACGGCTGTTGGGAGGTGGTGAAGGGGACGTTGCTGTTCAGTGTGTATAAAGGTTTGGTCATGCAGGATGAAAACGTTCTAAAGATGTACAATACTTTGCTTACAGTTAACAATAATGTATTGCACGTATGGTTAAAAATTTGTTAAGAGAGTAGATCTCATGTTTTGTTTTATTTTAACCACAGTAAAAAAGTTAAAAAAGAAATATTCCAAGTACCATTAGTGAAGCAGCAGGACTAATATTTCTTAATAAAGTTGTCCAAAAATGGGGGAAAAAGTAAAAAAAAAAAAAAAAAAGCAATGAGCTTGGAATGAGGATGCTCTGTGAGGAGAGGGGAGAGAGCCCTGGACTTCTGGACGAGGTGGAAGTCCACGGCCTCGCGGAGCTGGGCATGACAGCAGGAGCAGGAAGGGGGAGTGGTGCGAGGAGATCCCCAGGCACTTGAGGGCTGGAGACCGGGAACCGTCTGTGACTCTCCATCCCCAGCAGCTGAGCCGCCCCACGAGTCTGTGCACCGTGACTGCCACTCAGTGCTTGACAACCCCAAATCTGGTGTCTCACAGGGGGCTCCCGCTCGTAGGCCCAGCAGCACCTCAAGTCGCATCTGCAGGGTGTCTCCTGCCCAGCCTCTGCTCCTCAGCACCCCCAAGCATCGGCGTGTCCTCTACAAACTCCGCGCCTTGCCTTCTGTGAACGTTTCACACATTTGCCTGACCGTTTTCCCTGCGTGTAGAGATTGCTCTCCTTTAGCTTCCAGCTTCCATCACAGCACAGCTGCTCTGTCCTCTGGGCACAGAGGAGCTCCCCAGTGTAGGAGACGGGGTGCAGGATTGCAAGGTGCCAGGGCTGGCTGTGGCCACACCAACTAGATGATCTTCAGCGACTCACAGCCTGCTGAGGCTCTGCTCCCTGCTTTGCGAATGAGGAAATGATACATGTTCCAGCCACTCCCAAGGGTGTTACGGTGATGAAAGGACATAATGTATGGAAATGGAATGGAATACACGCCGCGCTAATGGAAATCATTAGGTGCCTTTCCCTTACACGTTCGTGGTTTTCTTTGTCCCACTCCCCGCCTTTCCTTCTCTTAGCAGCCCCTCCCACTGGAAAGCAAAGCTTTAAAACCATCTGGGGAAGAGGCGCTTGTGGGTGGAGGCGCTTCGGACTGTGGAGAAATGGCATGTGGGGGAAAGAACCGGATGCTGCCCTCGGGAATATGTGATGCTCTCCTCTGACCCGAGTCCACTCGGAACCCGGAACCCGGCAGTCACAGCCGGAGGCCCCAGGCTCCAGTCTGAAGCTGTCACAAATGAGCATTTTATTTTTTCTTTTTCACTCTTGGCAATGTGGGAGAAATGGCACTTGCTTATCCCCGTTCCAAGCCCAGCAAAATGCAGCTTTCATCACTTGGTAGTGTACATGTCCCTGCAGAGGCACAGAAATCAATGTGCATTGATTCTTAAGCTAGGGATTCATAAACTTCTTTAAGGTCATGGATTGATTTTTCACTTTCAGTAAAAAACTGTGAGACTCCAGATCTTTCCCTTCGTGTCTGCCACCTTTCTCATCCGCAGGGCCACATGCCCTCTCTACCTGCGTGTGCCTTGCCTTCCTTTCCTCAGTGCCACCAGGAGGCAGAAGCACTTAGAGAGGGGGGGGAGATGCTTAAACACTGCTCCTGCTACATCAAAGCTTCTGGGCACCGGCATAGTCCCCTGGATTCATCAAATAGTGGGAACAAATGGATTGGAAGGATGACACCACAAAAACGAGTGCAGTGATTGGAATAGACTCACCAGCATTTGCCAACTCAGAGCTGGGCAGCAAGGGCTTGATTGCAGAGCAAAGGCCTGGGATCAGATTGGAGTCCTTCCCCACGGCAGTGCTGCCGATGGATCTGAGTGCCGCGTGGGAAGAGCGCTTGAGCTGGCATCCAAAGGTGAGCATGGGCCATGTCACCAGGGCAGCCTCCTGATCACCTGAACTCTTGGTTTATCCACAACTGAAAAAAAATCTAGGAAATATCATGATAAATGTAAAAGTAGTTTTTAGACTGTACGGTGTCAGAGGAGCACGAGATGATTACTGCTCTAGTGTTCCAAATCTCCCTCACTTATATATAGAATAAAAAAGTTTGAAAGAAATTCATGAATGCCATGGCTGATAGGGTTATCATAGATTCCCTTCCTTCTTTCCTCTTTTCAAAACAATTTTCTTGCAATAAAACTTAACATGAGCTCTTTCCTCTGAGCAGATTTCACCGTGTAGATGGAATACGTCATTGTTATCTGTAGGCACAACGGTGTGCAGCGGATCTCTAGAACTTACTTATCTCGCATCACTGAAGCTTTACCCCTCCTCCCCCAGCCCTGGCAAGCACCATTCTGTTCTTGCTGCTGCGAGTGTGACTGTTTTAGAAACCTCATCTATGTGGAATCGTGGAACCACCATATGATCCAGCAATCCCACTTATGGCTGTATATCCAAGAGTTGAATTCAGGATTTCAAAGGGATGTCTGTACCCATGTTCACTGCAGCATCATTCACAGGAGCCAAGATGTGGAAAGAGCATGTGTCCATCAGCTCATTACTGGATTTTTAAAATATGGTGCATACATACAATGGAATATTATTCAGCCTTAACACAGGAAATCCTGCGTGTGTAACCACATGGATGAACACAGGGTCACTATGCTGAGTGAAATAAACCAGGCACACAAGGGCAGAGCCTTTTTTTTCCCCCTCTTTCCCTCTACACCATCGAGGTTGTCAAGCATGAACTCTGCAGCCAAACACCACTGGGGTCACATCCTGACCTTACTACTTGCTAGTTGTTACCTGCCTCCTCACCTCCCTGAGCCCCAAGTTTCCTCATCCATAAAAGGGGACAATAGCACCCATCACATGAAGTTGTTGAGAGTATTTGGAGCAGGATAATTTAGGTGTCTGCACCGACTGAGCAACAAACAGGGGCTGCTATGGCCATCATCATCCTGCCTCCCTGCAGGTCCCGTCCAGCCAGCTGGAGGCTCGCGTGGCACCTGCAACCAGAGCCAGGCCTCCCTCAGGCCTGTCACCAAGGCCCTTGGACTTGGGCTGCTGGACCCCACCCAGACAGCTCTCCGCAGTCCCGGCAGTTGGCTCTCCCAGTCCCCGGTGAGCTGGGGGCTATGGCTCTGGGTCCCGTGGCTTTGCGGTGTCAAGCTGCTCAATTAGCAGCAAATCAAGATGTTCAGATGGTGCCAGGCCAACCAGAGCCCCCGTCCCAGGGAGGGCAGCAGACTGTGCTGTGCCAGCCATCAGCTTCCTGCCAGCCCCGCAGGCCTCTGAGGCACAGCAGCCTCCTCTCGGAATTCTCCCAGTTCTCCCTACCCTCTGGCTCCGGGCCTGCAGACCGTCAGCACCTGTCCCTGGGAGCTGGGGCTCAGCTGCGCCTGCCAACAGGTCCCCTCTCTTTAGCAGAGGCCCCCTGCTGGCAGATGGGTGCACACAGATGGGAGCCCCATGTGGGCTTCTCTGGCCTGGGGTGGTGCCCTCTGACCCCTGCCCTGACCAGCCTGCTTCACACCCCAGGTGTACGGGAGGGCTTTGACAGCCATGCGTCCGCAAAGCAACTGGAGTTAAAGGACGATCTTAGGCATGACCTGAGCCCACAGTCATCATCAGAAGGTGACCCTGACAGAGAATGTACCACAGGTAACCGAGCAGTGACCCGGGCAGGAGATAGGCAAATGTCCAGCCAACCAGTTGATACCATGAAACCCCAGAGACAGCAGATGATCATTGATATGCAATATGCTCTTCCATCATAAAAGCACAAAAATAGGACTGCTCTGTTACTTTCTGCACAACCTGTGAGTACCCCTATTCGTCTTCTCTTTGACCTACATACAAATGCTCTGGGTGGCGGGGACAGAGGAGCACACAGGGGAGAAGAAAGGCACCAAGGAACTACCGCCCAGCCCCTTGCTATCTGGCCTGCTG
Organism: Lepilemur ruficaudatus; assembly: GCA_963574885.1. Lineage (NCBI taxonomy): Eukaryota > Metazoa > Chordata > Mammalia > Primates > Lepilemuridae > Lepilemur > Lepilemur ruficaudatus. The sequence continues at coordinate 39,940 of CAUYRT010032911.1, forward strand.
TCCCCAGAGCCTGTGCGAGGCACATGAGGGGCAGGCAAGGCAGGCCCTGCACAAGGAGCTTGGGGCCGAGCGGGAAGCAAGGCTAACACAGAAGAAAGAGTAACAGGGCAGGTGGGGTGTGTCTAGGTGCAAAGGAGCATGGCCTGGTCCCCAAAGCAGGGGCTTCAGAGAAGGACCAGAATCACAGGCAGAGGCCTCACCTGTGTTAAGCCTTAAAAACTGAGTTGCAACCCAAACTGCTTCTCCCTGAGGTTGCCTTCCAAAAGGAGGGTACTTCAGAGATGCCAGCTTCTTTAAATGTGAGTCCCTGGGAAACACAATAGGGAAGATGGAGAAATGCACCCCACTGGTGACTGGGAAATGGGGTCACCTGCACAGTCACTGCCCTCCATGGGGGTCAGAAATAAAAACAAACACTAAAATGGAGCAGACTGGTTCTCCCTTCCGCACTTCTCCTTCCCCCTTCCTCCTTCCTCATCTGGGTTTCAGAGAGGCCGGACAGCACCCAGACATGCCCAGTAGCATCCCCAGCTCCCAGCTCATCCTTCCAGTGGAGACAAGAGTCACAGGGACTCCACCACTTTAATAATCGGAGTGGGAACTCCCAAGGTGGAGCCCTTCCAGGATCAGCATCCCAGCTTCTCTGTGATATTCCATCATCCCCTCTCTTATTCCCCTTCAGCATCCAGCACAGAACTTGCTGGGGCTGCTCCCTGGGGAGTATTGCTCTTCTCTTCACTGTCACCTCCCTGCAGTCCTGGCAGATGTCCATGGGGATGCAATTCCTCAAAAAGCAGTTCAAATTCAACTTCAGGCTAGAAAGTGCTAACTCACCCCAATGACCCTATCAGAATATCTGGAAAGGGACAGAGTCAAACGTGTCTTTTCTTAGCTCGGAGCAAGGGCATCCTGCCAGAGCAGCGCCTCTGTTTTGGGGAGGTGGCTGGCATCAGAGTAGTGTGGGAAAAGAACCAGAACAGAGAAGCATCAGTTCACACAAGGAAGAGCTGGAGAGTTATTTTACAATGCACAAAAAAGATCCTTCCTTAAAGAGTTGCTGGGAACTCCTCTGCATCTACATAGAAATTGTTGGCACTGCTATCGTAGCTCGTCTCCATGCCCTGCGCATCTCATCTGTCCCCTCCTGGGCTCATCTACACAGGTGGAGCCGTGGAGCTGCTCCCTCCTAATCTGTTCTTCCTGGGTTCAGTGCTATGAAATAAACATAAGACATAAACCAGTTCACTTGCTTCATAAAGTTGGAGGTTTGTTGCTGTTTAACTCAACTATAGTAGCACCTAATCTTTTTCTACTCCAACGGGTTTGTTTCCAGGGAGTGGCCACAGCCCACAGGAAGGCTGGGGAGACACACAGGGAAGTGGATACATGGTCACCCCGGGGCTGTGCAGGGCCCAGACCACAGCAAATGGCTAAAGCTCTTACCAGGGGCTTCAAGCCCCAGCGTGCCAGAAAGAAACCCCAGGGTACAGAAGTCAGTAAGACCAGAGCCTGGAAAATTTTTAAAACAGGCAGTACATAGAGAAAAAGGCAGTGGTGATTCCTTTATGGAAGAGTGACTTAATGATTTTAAGTGCGAATTGTCTCTTCTACCTGCTTCACCCCCAATATGCCCAGGTCTTGTTGGACTCTCAAAGAGGCTGTGTTGATGAGTGACATTTGGCAGCAATAGTGAGAATATGGGAGGGGTAAGGAACTCCTTAGCCTTTATCGATTTAACTCGGTTTAAGAATGGGGCAAAGTAATGTAAACAAATTACAGACCCTTTAAAATTCTGATAAATACTTGGAACTTTTCACCAGAAAAATGCACATACACAGAAAAATGTAACAAATAATTCCTGGTGATTTACTGTCCCCCAAAGGCGAATTCCCTAAAGTGTCCATAGGTGCCAGGCTCAAACCCCTGATGCCACAGACAGAGAGAGTGAAATAATAAACACTGGAGACTCGGAAGGAGGGTGGAAGGAGGATGAGGGATGAAAAATCACTTGACGGGTACAATGTACACTATTAACAGGACGGTTATACTATAAGCTTAGACTCCACAAACATGCACTATATCCATGTAACAAACTGCACTTGTACACCCTAAATCTATAAAAATAAAAATAAATATATAAGTGCAAAAAAATAAATCCATAAAACAGCTCTGATGTGAGAAGATAATCTGGCCTGTTCTAACCTCCTGGACTTTCTGGTCTTGGGCAGCCATGGAGTCTCCTGTGATGGCCCAGTGTCGTCCTGAGGGCAGGGCATGGACTCAGTGGGAGTGAAGCCCCTGGGACCTCAGGTTTAGTGTTGCCTTTGCAGTGAGCTGTCAGGTAGGGAGGTACCAAGGATGGAGTCATCTCTCCTGCAGCAGACCAAGACTTCCTGGCCTCCTCTCTACCCCGCCGGCTTCTGGAGTCTTTCCAAAGACAGCAGCAGGCACCAATGGCTAATTGCTCCGAAATAGCTAGTCTCCATTTCAGGGTGCTGCTGGCTTTTGCTTTAGTAACTGGCAAATGAATCCTTCTAGGGATTATAATAACCCTGTCCTGGCTGCGTTCCCTGGAATCTTGGCCTCTTTCCCTGGCACTCATCCCACAAGAGTTGGAAATCTCTGAGTATTTATCTCCTAGAAGATTCCCCATGCCTGCCTGGCTCCCAGCCACGCCGCACACAGACGGCCACTTCCTCCATCTCCCCGTGGGGCCAATCCTGCCCTGACTCTCCCCTACGCCCATCAGCCCACCTCTCTGCTCAGTCGTGACCTATTCCCTTCACAGCAGCTCTCTCCCCACAGGGCTGTCCATCTGTCCCTCTGGACCTGCCACTCTCTTCCCTCTTCTCTCTCCTCTCTGGCAATGCTTTTGTCCTACAGAATCTTTTCCACCAAAAAGGCCAAGGTTCTGAAGGAAGAACCAGGATGGTTCTCTGACTGAAGACAGACTAACAACCACTGTAACAGTGAGCAAATGGAGCGATTACTTCCTCAACGAGCTGATTGTTGCTTCACCCTTCCTGATAACAAATATGTGATTCCTAGGGCAGGGAGTGTGGTGACGTTTCAGTTCTGCATCTCCTATCATTAATGTAGACTACTTGGTCATGGCATGGCGTTATGAGAGCACAGAAAAGGGTGAAGCCAAGCCTTGAACACTTACCAGGTGAGTTACTGTTGTTTTGGGTATTGACCTTCCCCCACCAGCTTCTGAGCTTCATGAAGATAGGAACTAGATATTATAATTCTTTGTAGCTATTACTATCTACTCTTTACCCCCAATCACCAAGGATGAGGGGGGAAGAGGAGTAGCCAGCAAAAGACAGGCGGAGATGGAAAGCTCAATAAATCTTTGGTAAATGAGTGACCTTTGACAGCCCAGCTTGTATGGCTTTCAGCAAGCCCTTTCACAGAGTGTTGAGTTTTAGTGTAAATGAACCCTGCATGTTGACAGCTACTTAGAACGTGAGGCTGACCAGTGGAGAGCAATGACAGCCACGTGGGACTTTTCATTCCACTAGGTCCTTGGCCATGATCACACATGATGGGGACTAGGGCGAGGGCATGTAGCTGGGTCCCAGCACGGCTGGCAAACACACTGAGAGCAGGCCGGCGCTATCGTGGTGTAGGAAGTACGGCAAAGTCAGCCTACCAAGTGCTGCACCACAGTCAGGAAGACGCTCAGCTGCTTCCTTCAAGGGGCACTTACACTAAACAGAGACCTGACCCAGAAACCCACTGCAGACTTGCAATCCCTCACGGGCCACACCGGGCAGGAGGACGGTCCCTTCCCTTCTGCTCCATAGCTTTCCGCTTTGTAGCCCAGGCCTGCTGCCTTCCTGACAACAATATCGTAATATCGTTTCCATGTGCCCTTTGCCAAGTCACCGTTGGCAACCCATGGCAATTCAGCTGCAATCACAATAAATAAACAGCAGTAATTAAAGCACCACATAATAGATCATATAAAACCTGTATGTGGCTAAAAAGCTGAATAAGTGGCATTTTAACAAGAGAAAAGGGGAGTGGGCCAGCTCAGAGGGAATGTGTTTGGGAAACTAAACTGTTTTCAAGCAGTGATTGTGAATTTCTCACATTCAAGTGAATCATGGTGTTACCACCCCAGAGCCAGGCAGACTCTCCCCGTGCAATGAACAGCAGACGTTGCCAGAAAATCGAAAACGGTGCATGACGAGGAGACTAGAATTCTGTCAGAAATTGTTCAGTTAAGTCAGAAACTCAAAAAGGGTAACACAGACGAGGGAGACGTGCTGGGTCTCCCTCGTGCAGGGTCAGACAGCCTCTGCAGAGAAGACAGACGCACAGAAGGGGATCTCAAAGGAGGGTGGTCCTGGCCACGAGGAAAAATTCCCTTTTCCTGCTTAGCTGCCTGAGAGGCGGAAGGGCTGGGAAAATATGTGCATGTGCTTTGGAGCCTGAGAAACATGGGTTTGCCCAGGAAATATCCAGTTTATCAGCTTAAGCTACCTTAACTTCTCCAAGTCATTGCTCACCTCTCAAATGAAATAACTGTTTCATTTCTTCTGAGAATGAATGAAGTACAGATGTATGGGACTCACCACAGAGTTTAGCACATAGTGGGTATTGACAGATGTCTGTCCCCTCCCTTCCAGCTCCCAGTGCTGTGGCTAGAAAGGTCAAGGTGACCTTGGCTCAATGGGAAGTGCTGGCCTTGGGAGTTAGGGCCACTCTGGCCTCACTTGGGCCCGGCTTTGTGTCTTGCTACCATCCTTGGCACCAAGAGTGTTGAGACCAATGTGTCCCAAATCTGAAAAAGAAGGATTCGAACTGAGGGAAGGATCATCCTCCCACAGCCCAAATGTTAGGCCTGTGGCTAAGGGACACGGGGAATATGAGGAGGGAGGGATTAAGTCTGCCCCAAGTCATTGGGAAAAGCATCAAAAAAGGAGTTAGTCATGAATGATCCTTGAGTGAGAACCAAGAATATCTCCCCACAGAAACGTAGAGAAAGAAATCCTAAGCAGAGGGAAGAGCCTGAGAAAAGGCGCAGGGAAGGCACATACCGTATGCGGTGTATTTGCAAATGCCTCGGAAGCGCCTGCAGCGCGGCAAGCGGGATGAAGCCGTGCATGTGCGCCCCTCCTTCCGACTCAGCCTTCCGCACAGGGACCACGGACCACGAGGCCTGCGAGATCCTGCATGTGTCTTTGAAGCACCAGCCAGAGATCACAAAATTGGAGATACCTGGAAGACCTAGCAGGAGAGGGCTTGGGGTACGCCCTGCAGAAGATGTGAACAGCAGGCCGGTGGGACTCTCCAAGTTTAGAGCTTGAACTTGGAGCAGGGTTAGGAACCAGGCGTGTCACGGTGTAGAGAAAGCTGATTCCATAGTTCCCTAATTGAGCTGAGATCCACCCCCCAACACCTCCCTGTTTTTGACACCTTCTAATATAAAGAGAAGAAATTTAAAAGGAAAGCCAAAGATGCCAGTCGTAGGGTAAAAAAGGTGTGGGAAATATGTGAGGAACAGAAGGCTTGAAATTCTGCTCTGCTGTCAGTAGCCCAGGAGGTGTCCCCAAGGAAACCACGATAGCTGGGGCTCAGCGGTGGGAAGAAATGGGGGCCAGAGAGTCTCTAGTGAGTCTTGACACTGCCTTTTCATGTCAGGCCTGGGAAGGGTCCTGATGTCCCTAACTGTCGTGACACCTTCCAAGGCCTAGGACAAGATCTGCCTGGCTTTGCTCCTTCCTTTGCCTTTGCCGCTTCTCTCTCTTTAGTGTCGACTTTGCCGGCTGTGACGGTGACGCTGCCAGCAAAGTACTTAGCGCTTTCAAAAGGGGGCAGTGAAGCACTCCATAAACTGCAAGGAAATCTTTGAGACTGATGAATTAGTAGGCAACATGGTGTTGGTTGTTTAGTGATTCCTTAAAGAAAGGGAAGTGAGAACTCTTAGAAATAGAGTTTAGCCTCGTACATTAGCTAAACTCATTTTCAAAACAGTGAAGCATGGAGTTCAAGTCATCAAAACCATAGGTCAAGTTCGCCCTAAATCCTAAACTCTCTATTCTCTTAATAATTGAGAATCCAGCTCCGTCTTCATGTCTACACGGAGCTCAGCTCTCCCTGAGCTGTAGGTGAGTAGGCAGCGGCGCAGTCCCATTCCAGGCCATGTATCCTGCCTTTGGGGGAAGCCAGTTCTATTGCCTCCATGGGCCCTCCTTCCTACAATCATCAGTCACCTGCGAGCTTACCTGCTTGGTCTCCTCAAGGAGAGACAAGGAGAGTCCTTCTGCAGCAATAAAAAGCTGTGAAAGATGAAGTTATTTCTAGAGATAAATCTGGGTATGTGAAGTTCACGGGAGCATTATTCAGTGCAATTGTCCCCAGTGGCTCTACAGATTCTTGTGGCCACACTAACAAGCAGCTGCTCCAGGAACAAACAATGTGCTGATGTTAGATCTGAAGGAACCAGTAGGGGAAGGTCCACATCCAGTTGTTCCCTTCCTCCTGGTGTCTGGAGGCAGGACACCTCACAGGTGTCACAGCACTGGTGTCTTCCCGATATTGGAGCCAACTTTCAACGAGCTGAACAAATGTGTTCGAAGTTGTTACAGATCATCTCAAAGCCATTTATATTTGGCTCCATAATGCATAATGGCAGGGAGGTGGGATGGGGGAGGGAGGTGGCAGTGGAGAGGCCTGTGTAAGAGAGAGTTGCCAAAGATTTATCTTTCTAATTATGCTTTGCTTAGGGCTAGTATTAAAATGAGTTTTAATTCCCTGAACACACAGCAGCTCAGGAACATGCTGGGCATTGGGCAGGCTGGCCTAGGATTTTAAATTTGCTTAGGACAGACATACATGGGTAACAGCAACTTGACTATTAAAGCCCTGCCCTTCTGCCCCTGGGTCTGTCCAGAGACCTCCAGTGTCCCTCCTGGTCTGGAGTTCAGAGTTCACACAAGGAGGATGGGAGATCAATCACACTGCCATGTGCGCAGCTCTGCCCCTGTCTTACACTGGCAAATGAATTCTGAAGGTGAACCACACAGCTCTTTGTTACTGCTATGAGGTGAAATAACCTTAGATAGGGTAAATAATAAGCAATTATCAAATTAATGGAAAATGGTATGCCTCTTCTACCCCCAGTGCCAGGGATGTGTTGTGCTAATGACTTTTGCACCTGCTGAGCATAATTAGTGAGTACTCTGCATGGGTGTGTAATTACTGGGTAAACACATGATATTTACCAATAACTTCCTGCTAGGTAAGCACCAATGAACACTAACAGGTAGCTATTGGGACTAACTACAGGTGAAATGAGAACTGGCCCCAAATTTGGCTTAAATCTAGGCACCAGTGCAGACTTTCTTCAAAGAATACAATTTAATTTGTGAGCAAGCTCCCTACCTACAGCTCACCCTCCTGGCTGCTTAATCAGACCTTGGAGCATAAATACCAAACATCCCAAGACACCTTACGCATAGAGGAGAAACAGTATGAGTCTCAAGACTTGACGTTGAGGGAGACACTTGAGGTCAGCCCCAGTTTCTTTATATGTAAAATGGAGCTCAGCCTATTCAGTGGGCTTGTTCTGTCTACTGAATGAAACAATAAACACGTAAGCAGAGTTAAAGATGTAAAATATAATAGTTATTAAAACTATGATTCCAAACTGGTTTACATCATGCAGGCTGGGAAATTTTATATGAGAAATTGTAGGAGGGATAGATATGGTTAGAAAGGGACTAGAAACCCCTCAACCCACTCCTACCCTCAGTAGTATTTAGAAAACCTTCTAGAAGGGAGGTAAAGCCTTTGCACTCTGCATCTCCCCTGCACACATGCTCCAAGCATGCATGCGCACACACATGTGCACACACACTTGCCCCCTGCATATCACTCTCTGAAAACTTTCTCATGTATAAAATATCATAAGTGCTGATCTGAGGCATAACGCAGAGGAGGAATTAATGCTAGGCCAGAAGATTCCCAAAATGTGTTCAGGTACTTAGTTTGAACTTCAAATGAAAGCTCTTAAAGCATTTTAGTCATACATCTACCGCCATCCCAACTCACTTAGGTGCTTGTACCAACTCTAGCCACAAGGTCTAAGAGTCAAGGCTGAGAATAGAAGAGAGCTGTGGGCAGACAGTGGGATGGAAGGGGGATAAGCACTGTCAGACCTGCTAGGCTGTCCTCTAGCACTACAGCCCCCAACCCCCAGACCATGGACCAGCACAGGTAGGTGGCCTGTTAGGAACTAGGATGCACAGCAGGAAGTGAGCGGTCAGTGAGCGAGCAAAGCTTCATCTGTATTTGCACCCACTCCCCATTGCTCACCATCCCCCCAACCCTGGTTTGTAGAAAAATTGTCTTGTATGAAAACTGGTCCCTGGTGCCAAAAAGGCTGCAGACCCAACCCTGCCACGGTGGTGTAGTCTCCACATCCTTCTCATCTGTGTCACCGTCACCGATCCACCCCGCAAAGTTGGCCTTCAGCGTTACATGGGGGCACCTCTGACCTCCCACTTGTCTTTCTACTCAGAGGCGAACTTATGCAGTTCTCACTGGCCTTCCGCCCAGGATCACCAGGGCAAGGCCAGCGGTCACAAGCAGCTAATGAGAGTGGGACGCACACTCTGTGCCCCAGAACAGAGTGCAGGTAACTCGCCATTTACAGGTCAGACCCAAGACCTCAGCCTCATTAGGGCTGAGCCCCAGCCAGGTGAGTGGGTCACTGCGCACGGACACACACAGAGTTCACTCGAGTAGTACTCCTACTTCTAGGAGCTAAATCTTTCATGAGACAGCGCAGCATAGTAATAGATACAGGTGAGGGATTTGCTCTGGTTATTAAATGGAATCAACATTGTATTTTTGAGGTGTACGTGCTGTGGCATAGTTTTACAAATATTTAAGCAATTTCTTAGAAATGAACAGAAACTACATGGATTTTCACTAGATACAATCACAATCTTTATTTTAAGTTTTAATGCTATTTCTTTTTACTGTGAATAGCTGGCCCATACATTCACAAAGTTCAAAATGCGAGAGACAAAGAGCACCCAGTGAAATTGCTTCCTCTGATTCCTGATCCACACCACAAAGTTCTTCTCCCCATTGTCACCTGGTTACTGATTTCTTATTAATCATCCCAGAAATAGTCTATAAGCAAATATATAGGCTTTTCCTCTGCTTATTTCACATGGATAGCAAGATATGATATATACTGCCCTAGGTAAGGTATGTTTAATGGGAATTTTCAAAATGTTTTTAAAAGCCTCAAACATAATTTTCTTGTTTATATAATTTTTACCTCCTAAAGACTGGACCTCAGGTTAGATGACTCCTAGAAGATTTTTTTCAAATCTTTTCTTTCATTTGCATGAATAGCCATCCACTTCCTGGATACCTACTAGCTGGAACAACATACTACCTTTGCTTATTCAGCAAACATACTATCTTGGGTAAGAACTTGGAGGTCGTGGTGCTAAAACTAGCCATCCGCCTTTGCAAAAATCAGCACAGAATCAGCTTATATTGCCAGTTTCTTTTACTTTCTCCTTTAGTAGACACAGTGGCATGTGCTGATTACTGCTGGGGGGAGGAACACAGGAAATAATTAATTCAGCGTCTGGTATGTGCTGAGCAAAGACATGCTCCCTTACCCTCCCCACGACACTAGTAGGTGAGGATAATTATTCTCACTTTTAGGTAAGACAGTGAGACTCAAAGAAGAAAGTTTGCTTAGGGTCATACGGTTTATTGGTGGGGAAGTTGGAGCTGAAACTGTTTTCTAATCCCATACTCTTCCTTCCTTACCAACCTGTCCTATGATGTTTCAAAAGTGATGAAAATTCAAAGAATTTTAGAGCAACATGTGTAAATGTTAAGGCAAATAAAATAGTCCAACTTATATCAAGCCTTGGTGAGGTGCCCCAAATAGGTCAGAGTGCAGCCACTTTACCTGGTTTGGTAGCAGTGACACTAGACCTTCCTGCAGAAAATGTCAACTTAAAACCTCTATTTTTCTAGTTTGCTGGTCAGTATCTGCACTCACAGTAGGTGTCCTCCTGGGGCCTAAATGGTGGGAGGTACGTGACAGCCAGGAGTAGAGAGACACCTTGAACTGCTGCCTATTCATTTTGCCTTGATGTAAAATAGAATGGCCTGCATCCTGACTCCTGCTGTTTATTTTTAACTCCATTTCGTAGAATCTCAAAATTGGTTCATATATATTTAAAAACCAGCTTTTTCAATCATATTCTCAGATTATCAGAGAGAAGGTATCCTCTCTGTTTTCTTTATTTTCACCCTTCTTAATTTCATGTAGAACCAGGAAGACTACAGCTGCAGCAACTTTCATCTGGGTGAATTATAGGATGAAGACAGGTCTTTAGACTTCAAGTCTCAGATCCTAACTCACTCTCTTTAGTATTCAAAGAAGGTGTATCACTGTACAACGTACCAATGTATGTCTCTCTAAGATTTATATGTTGAAATCCTAAATTCAAGGTGTTGCTCTTAGGAGGTGAAATCTTTGGGAGGGGATTAGGTCACGAGGGTTGAGCCCTCATGAGTGGGACTAGCACCATTATAAAGGAGACCCTGGGGAGGGCTCATGCCTCTTCCATCATGTGAGGGTACAGTGAGAAAAGGTCTTTTCTTCAATGGCTGACTACAGGCATTTTTAGGCCTGCTTCATCTACTTAGAAGAACCAAAATACTGTACAGACAATCACATCTTGAACATATTATCCAAGGAGAACACAAACATTCAACAGAAAAGCAACAGGAAACACTAAAATCTAGGAAGAAGGAGTAAAACTGGCAGGTTATGTGGTTAGGACCCGCCAGAAACTGGGAATGACTCCCCACTCCCCAGTTTGGGAGAGAGTAAGTGAGTGTCTTTGTGCAGTCCACTTTCCCACTGGGGAATCATACAATCCATGCCATGGGAGAACACTTTGACCTCCCCAACCACTGAATCCGATTTGGGGAGTGTCTGAGAGAGTTTGGGAAGGAACTGCTCCAGGGAGGGAACACACCCTGAGTCTCATGTACTTTCTGGAACCTAAGCAGACACAGAAGGATGCCATTCTCAATCTTGTCTTTTAACAGACTGTGTATGGTCCTGGAAATGAGTGGCACCAGTCCTAGGAATTAGGGAAACTCAGGCTTCTGCTTGTATATCTGGGGCATAAATAGGTGGGGAGTTTCTGCAAACAGGACTGAGAAATGAGCATGCCATGGGCTGTAGCTGTTGTTAGTGGAAGGGGCAACTTCCACAGGATCTGAGCAGAATGAGAGTTGCTGCTGAGGCTTGGTCTTGAGCTTGGTGGGGCTTCTACGGCCTGGGGCTAAGTTCTGGGCTAGGCATGAACTTCTGGGTCTGATTAAACAGCTAGATTGGCTGTGACAGCTGGGATGAGGGATGGACCCCCACTGGGACTAGGGTGTGAGAGGGACACAAATCCCCCACTTACCAACCAAGACTGTGGCCACTTGGGACTAACCCCAGCCTCCCTGTGGCAGGTCCTCAGTTCAGTGGAGGTCAACTGTCGCCTAAGCATTTGCCAGGGGCCTGAGGATCACCCCAGCCCCTCCATAATAGCTGGTACATGCAACTTACCATTGAGGGGCCTGAGAGCAAGTGTACCTTGTCTAGCTCTGCTCAGCTTCTCTCCACCCTCTTATACAGAGTATGTGATCCTGGGTCCTGGGGGTTCCATAACCCAAACCACTACCTGGGACACCAAAACACTTCTTCTGGGGGACAGAGATCAGACTTAAACACACTCTACCACTATGACCTCAGCTGGTGCCTATCTGTAAGCACCACTTACTAGCCTGGAGCCTCGCCCACACAGCCCATTTCAATCATTGCCAACACAAGCATACGGAACTTAGAAATCAGAAGACAATCTCACCACCACTGCTACCACCATCAACTATGCCACATCAGCTGCCCAGGAGCTTAAGAGCCTGCTCACCTGCCTGGTACACTGCTACTTCAACTGACATCCGAGAAAGCAACCCAAAGGCCCAATAATTGCCCTATGTGGAACTACCAACACAGGTGCCAGCATATGCTGTTCCAGGGCACAAGGATAGACACATTTAGACCACCACAACTACCAATGAAACTTGAAGAAGAACCCATCTGGAATTTCAGTCTTTAGCACAATTTCACCACAGCCTTCACCAATAACCACACCCTAACACACCAAGAAAACCATACATACCGTTAAAACTATTTATAGCCAATGAAATCAGACAGAGTCTTCACTACTGCATGCATCCAAGAGCAAAGCCAAAGGGCTCTACCCAACTAACATCATAGTCACATCTTCAGGAAAAAGCCCTTGCCTGAAGAAAGTAAATTCAAAACTAAGAAGAAGCAACTGTCACACTAGATGTGCAGAAATGAATATTAAGACATAGGAAACATAGAAAAGCAAAGTAAAATGACACCCTCAAAGGAACACAATAATTCTTCAGCAATAGTTTCTAACCAAAAAAAAAAATCCTTGAAAACCCAGATAAAAAGTTTAAAATATTGATTTTATAGAAGCTCAATGAGATGCAAGAGAAAACTGAAAACCAATGAAAAAAACCTCAGAAAATCAATTCAGGATATGAATGGGAAATTTACCAAGAAGATAGATATATTAAAAAAAAAAAAAAAAAAAAAAGCAGAAATTCTGGAACTGAAAAATTCAGTTGAAGGAATGAAAAATACATTCAAAAGTTTCAACAATACATTAACCAAGCAAAAGAAAGAATTTCAGAACTAGAATACAGGTCTTTTGTAATAATCCAGTCAGACAAAAATAAAGAAAAAAGAATGAAAATGAATTACCAAAGCCTTCAAGATGCTTGAGACTACAAAAAATGACCAAACTTATAAATGACTAGTATTCCTGCGAATGAGGAGAAATCAAAAGGCTCAGAAACCCTATTAATGAAATAATAGATGAAAACATTCAAAGTCTAGCAAGAGATTTAGACATCCAGATATAAGAGGCTCAGTGATCTTCAGGCAAATATGATGCAAAAAGGACTTCACCATGGAATATTATAATCAGAATCTTTAAAGTCAAAGTGAAAGAATGAATTCTAAAATCAGCAAGAGAAAAACATCCAGTTACCTACAAAGGAAACCCCATTAGACTAACAGAAGACTTCTCGGCAGAAATCTTACAAGCCGGAAAAGAATAAGATGACATATTCAAAATGCTGAAAGATAAAAAAAAAACCCAGAACTTCCAGCCAAGAATTCTCTATTCAGCAAGATTAACCTTCATAAATGAAGGAGAAATGAAATCTTTCGCAGACAAGTAAATGCTTAGGTAATTTATCTCCACCAGACCAGTTCTGCAAAAACTGCTCAAGGGGGTCCTGAACTTGGAAGCCAAAAAATATATATTCACCATCATGAAAACACATGAAAGTATAAAACTCACTGGTAAAATAATCACAGAAAAGAGAAAGAAAAAGGAATCAAATGACACCACTAGAGAATTCTACCAGATCACAAAGACAGCCAAAGAAAAAGAAATAAAGAATTTACCAAACAGGGAAACAATTAATAATATGTCATAAATAAAACCTCACTTATCAATATTATATATATTAAATGCTCCAATTAAAGGACATAGAGTGGCTGAATGGGTCAACTATATGCTGCTTGCAAGAAACTCACCTTACCTGTAGACACATAGAGACTAAAAGTAAAGGTGTGAAATAGCTATAATTATATGAGATAAAATAGACTGCAAGTCAAAAACAATTTTTAAAAAAAGAACAATTAAGGTTATTATATAATGACAGAGGGATCAATTCATCCAAAAGATATAACAATTCTAAATGTATATGCACCTAACACTGGATAACTCAGATTCATAAAACAAATATTACTAGACCTAAAGAGAAAAACAGACAGCAATACAGTAATAGTGGGGGACTTCAACACTCACTCACAGCATTAGATAGATCTTCCAGACCAAAAAATAAATAAATAAATAAACAAAGAAAAATTGAACTTAAATTGTACTTCAGACCAAATGTACCTAACAAACATTTACAGAACATTCTACTCAACAACTGTAGAATATATATTCTTTCAACAGCACATGGAACATTCTCCAAGATAGACCATATGTTAGGCCAGAAACAAGTCTCAAAAAATTTTTAAAAAATCAAGATCATATCAAGTGTCTTCTCAGACCACATTGGAATGAAACAAGAAGTCAGTACCAAGAGAAACTTCGGCAGCTATACAAATACATGGAAATTAGACAACATGCTCCTGAATGACCATTGGGCCAATGAGGAAAGTAAGATGGAAATGAACAAAAATGTTGAAACAAAGGAAAATAGAAACACAACATACCAAGACCTGTGGAATACAGCCAAAGCAGTACAAAGAAGGAATTCTATAGCATTACATACCTCCATCAAAAAAGTAGAAAGATTGCAAATTAAGAATCTAATGATACACCTCAAGGAATTACAAAAGCAAGAAAAAATAAAAGTCCAAAATTTACAGTAGAAAAGAAATAGCAAAGATCAAACAATTAAATGAAATATATATTTTAAAAAATATAAAGGATACACAAAAGGAAAAGTTGGTTCTTCAAAAAGATAAACAAAATTGATACATCTAGCTAGACTAACCAAGAGAAGAAGAGAGAAGGTTTAAATAAACAAAATCAGAAATAAAAAAGAAAACATTACAACTGATGCCACAGAAATAAAAAAGATCATCAGAGGTTATTATGAACAACTACCTGCTCACTAACTAGAAAACTTAGAGGATATGGAAAAATTCCTGGAAATGTACACACTCCTAAGATTGAACTAGGAAGAAATAAAAATTCTGAACAGACCAATTTAAAATCTCCCAATTAAAAAAGCCAAGGACCAGATAGATCACAGCCAAATTTGACCAAATGTACATAGAAGAACTAATATCAACCCTTCTGAAATTGTTCCAAAAAATTAAAAAGGAGGGAATTCTCCCTAACTCATTCTATGAGGCCAGCATCACACTAATACCATAACCAGACAAGGACACAACAAAAAAACTAAACTACAGACTGATATCCCTGATGAACATAGACACAAACATCTTCATCAAAATACTAGCACACTGAATCTAACAGCACATCAAAAGGTAATACACCATTATTAAGTGGGTTTTATATCAAGGATGCAAGAACGGTCTAACACATGCAAATCTATAAATGTGATAATCACATAAACATAATTAAAGACAAAAACCATATGATTATCTCAATAGGTGCAGAAAAAGCATTTCTTAAAATTTAGCATCCCTTATGAAAAAAATCCTCAATAAACTAGGCATAGAAAAAACATACCTCAAAATAATAAAGGCCATTTATGACATAACCACATCCAATCTCATACTGAATGGGGAAAAGCTGAAAGAATCTTGAACAAAGTTAGGATGCCCACTTTCACCATTTCTATTCCATATAGTACTGGAGGTCCTAGCCAGAGCAATCAGGCAAGAGAAAGAAATAGAAGGCATCCACATTGAAAATGGGAAAGTCATTTCATCCCTGTTTGTAAATGACATAATCTTATATCTGGAAAAACCTAATGACTCCACAAAAAAAACCTCTTAGATTAGATAAATTAATTTAGTAAAGTTGCAGGATACAAAATCAATGTAAAAAAATCAGTAGCATTTCTATACACCAATAACAATCTAGCTGAGAATGAAATCAAGAAATCAGTTCTATTTACAATAGCTAAAAAAGAAAATGCCTAGGAATAAATTTAACCAAGGAGGTGAAATATCTCTACAAGCAAAACACACACAAAAAAAATGATGGAACAAATTACAGATGTCACAAATGGAAAAACATCCCATGCTCGTGGGTTGGAAGAATTAATACAATTTAAAATGACCATACTACTCAAAGTAATCTATAGATTCAATGAGATTCCTATCAAAATACCAACATCATGTTTTTACATAATTAGAAAAAAAATCATATGGAACCAAAAAAGAGCCCAAATAGCTAAAAAAAATACTGAGCAAAAACAAAAACAACACAACAACAAAAACAAAAACAAAGCTGGAGGCATCACATTATCTAACTTCAAATTATAATACAAGGATATAGGAACCACAAAAGCATGATATTGATATAAAAGTAGAGCTATCAATGGAACAAAAGAGAGAACCCAGAAATAAAGCCACATATTTACAGCCAACTGATCTTTGACAAAGCCAACAAGAACATACATTAAGGAAAGGACACCCTATTCAATAAATGGTGCTGAGAAAATTAGATAGCTGTATGCAAAAGAATTAAACCAGACCACTACCTCTCAAGTTATACAAAAATCAACTCAAGATAGATTAAAGGCTTAAATATTAGACCTGAAACTATAAAAACACTAGAAGAAAACCTCGTGAAAACTCTTCTGGACATCAGTCGAGGCAAATAATTTATGACTAAGACTTCAAAAGCACAGGCAACAAAACTAAAAATAAACAAATGGGACTGACTTAAACTAAAAAGCTTCTGCACAGAAAAAGAAATAATCAAGTGAGTGAACAGACAGCTTGCAGACTAGGAGAAAATATTTGCAAACTAGTTATCTGACAGGAGATTAATATCTAGAATATACAAGGAACTCAAACAACTCAATAACAGAAAACAAATAACCCATTAAAAAGTGGGATAAGGACATAAATAGACATTTTTCAAAAGAAGACATACGAATGGACAAGAGGTATATGAAAAAAATGTTTCAACATCACTGATCATTAGAGAAATACAAATTAAAACCACAATGAGATATCATCTTACGGCAGTCAGAATGGCCATCATTAAAATAACAGATATTGATGAGGATACAGAGAAAATAAAATTCTTATACACTGTTGGTGGGAACATAAACTAGGACAACCTCTATGGAAAAAAGTATTAAGATTTTTCAAAGGACTAAATATAGAACTTCCATTTAATCCATCAATCCCACTACTGGGTATCTGCCCAAAGGAAAATAAATCAACTCACCCAAAAGATACCTGCACACAAATGTTTATTGCAGCACTATTCACAAAAGCAAAGATATGAAATCAACCTAAGTGTCCTTCAAGAGATGATTGTATAAAGAAAATGGAATATTATTCTGCCATAAAAAATAATGAAATTATGTCATTTGCAGCAGCATGGATGGAAATGGTGGTCATTATCTTACATGAAGCAAGCCAGATGAAGAAAGTTAGAAATTATGTTTTCACTCATAAATGAGTGCTAAAAAATGTGTGCCCATGGACCTAGAGAGTGGAATGACAGGCACTGGAGACTTAGAAGGTTGAAGGGGAGAGTGAATCCTCTCCTGCAGAGGGTGAATGGTGAGAAATTACAATTAGGACAATGCACATTATTCAGATAGTGAATACCCTAAAGCCCTGATTTGACCACAGTGTAATCCATGCATGTAACAAAATTGCATTTGTACCCCACATATTTATACAAATAAAAAGGAAGATCTTCTAGTGGCCTATGAACCTGGAAGTGGGCCCTTACCAGATACCAAATCTGCCAGTGCCTTGTTGTGAAAAATAATTTTTTGTTGTTTATAAGCCCCCTGCTCTAAGATATATTTTCTGTAGCAGCCCAAATGAACTACGACAAGCTGATATGTTTCTTCCCTATTTTCCAAATAGGAAAACTGAGCCACAAAAGGCCTAAGAAAGAGTTTCCGGTGACCACCAAAGCCGTCCTTCTGAAGAATGGCTCACTAAAAGTGGTCTGTGTTCAGCTCAACCATACTAGCACATGTATGAATGGTGGTCAAAGATACAGGGTAGCAAAGGTGAAGTGTTTCTAATTAGTGCTCAGCTCAGGCTCCTAAAAAACACTGTACAAAGTGTCTTGAGTAGCTAAGGATCCATTTCATTCCGTGAATATCGTTGGTCCCTACAAAAAGCACCAGGCCTGGGAATTCCCGCCGCAATAAGAGAATCACATTTCAACAGCTGTTTGTAGTATGAGATGCAATCCACACCGACGACATCCTTCCCATCTCCAGAAATAGTAAACATCTGCCAAAAAATAGCCCCATTAGTAAAACTCCCCTCTTCTAAGGGTCATCAGTTGGATTTCTTCTGAGCTTTCTGCATGCTTCACTCATGTCTGCAGACTCTTAGAGCCTGCCGCGACCATGTGGGCACCCCCAAGCTGCAGTGTCTTGCTTCCTCTCTGCCCACAGCACTTCGCCTCCAGGAGCACAAACTCTGAGCTGTCACAGTACTGTCAACCAGATGGGAGATCAGCCACAAAGCTGCTAATGCCTCTTGCAAGGACAGGGCCTCTTGTCGCAAACAGGCTTTCTGGGAGGCTCCAAGTGGGAGTGAGTGGGTCAGGGCCTCTTAGTCACTGTAGGGGAAAGCAGCCTTTTTGTCACCAGGTTTCCATTGGTAGAGCCCCCTCCTCCCCGACCCCCACCCACTTCCCCTTCTTGTCCCTTCTGCTCTCACAGCTTCATTGCAGCCGGTGTGCAGCAGCATGCTGACAGCACAGTGGCTCCAATGAGCTGCCTTTCCAGATGTCAGGAACAAGCTCACAGGTAGGAGCCCTGTAGGATATTTATGGCTTTAATTCCTCGGTAGAGGTTTTTGTTCTGTCATGCGGCGACATTTGAATTGCTACTCATTTGCTTCTGTATTTCCACGTCAGTGGCAATTATGGAAGGGCTGCTGGCTTCTTGTACGATCCCACAAGTTATGATCCCTACATGTTTCACACTGAATGAAGCCAGGAAGGATTGCAAACACCAGTGAGAGAGGGCTGGGGATGACAGGGCCACTAAGAAGAGAAGCAGGCTTCCAGTCCCGAAGGTGGCTGTGAACTGGTGAGAGGAGGTGGGAAGGTGCCAGTGTTGTCAGGGGGTCTAGGCAGCTGGGGCCTCCTTGGCCAGGTGGCGGAGGAGGTTTAGAGGGTGGGAGGAGGAAGTCAGGGTCCAGACCCAGCTGTGGAGGATCTCGGCTCTGCTCTGCCCAGCAGCTATCGCCTTTGTCAGCCTGTGACCTTGGGAAAGTCACTTCCCTTATCTGGCTCCTGCTTTCCCCAGCTTTGAAATAAGGACAGGCCTCATGGGAGGCAGGAAGAAAGAGTTCACTGATGCGTGCACTGATGAAAGGTTCTATCCAGATACCCAGAGCTGCATTGTTCTTCATGGAATGAGGGTATACTCTGGCTGGACCACATGCATGTTTGCATTCACAAAAGAAAAGGTCTGTCAAAATCCAGCATCCAGCAATGGGGGAGTATAAACCCCCCCCTTGCTATTTTTTTAATCTATAATAAATTCATAAAACGAAGCTTTTTTTGATTTCATGTTTGTCAATAAATCTGGCAATGAAAATATCAATTTGAACAGCAATTTTCCCCCTGGTCTGAGCTGAAATTGGCTCTGGATGAATTGGTTTTCAGTTTTTATATGTAAATTCTCTCCCACCCCTCGCTTCTACAGATAGTCGTGGGACATTACCCTATTTCACTGCCACTTCTCTGCCCAAACCTTTGGTCCCTGAGAATGACACCCATTTATGCTGCAATGACTTTGACACCATCTGCTTTAAAGCCCAGTCACAAAGGGCATATTGCCACAGGACCTGTGGGAGACCTGCAGGCACCACGAGGCCAGCAGGCAGGGAAAGCTGGCAGCCCATCCAGGCAGGCTGGAGCCAGGCCTAGAATATGCATGGCCAGAGGCCCCGGCAGGCTTGTCCACTGCACCCCACTCACCCTCGTCTCTCCCACTTCAGAGTTACTACTCAGATTCCAGCCAAGCCCTGAGACCATATGGTAGGTTTAGGTTCTGGAAGACTCTAATTAATTCTGGGGCCGAAGCCTTCCTATACTGGTGTTAACAGATTTAGCAAGTAAAAACATAACACATAATTTTTAGTATAAATATGTTCCAAATATTGCATGCGATATACCCATACTAAAAAATTATTCATTGTTTATCTGAAATTCAAACTCAACTGGGCCCCCAAATGAAAGGGCCTTTGTCTTCAAAGACATTGCCCTGTGACTTTGGAGAAACAAGGGTCTGCTCACCTAGCAGTTCTGCTCCTCCCTCAAACTGTTATAAATTTAACCACAGGTTCTTAAGAATGCCAATCAATTGTCCCTTATGATGCTAGAGTTGAAAGACCCAGGTGGCTCAAGCTTGAGAGAGACAGATGGAAATTTAAGTCCTGGGTCACCATCCAGCCATTATGTTATCTTGGGTCAGTTCATTCATTTCTTTAAGCCTTAATTTTATCAACTATAAAATGTGGACAAAAAATATTATCTATTTCGAAAAGATATTCCAAAGATTAGAGAATGTTTATAAAATCTTTAGTGCAGTGCCTGGCACATAGTAAACACTCAAAAAGTTACTATCACTAATTTTAAAAGTCTCTGTAGATAAAACAGAGTTTCATGCATGAAAACAGTAAATCAACAGTTATAAAAATTTCTCTGTTATCATTGTATTTAACATAAATAACCATGTTTATGGTTTATGAAATGTATTATTATTCCATTTTACACATGGAGGTTAAATACATTTACAGAAACAAACTGCAATTTAATGGCAAAGTGCTGTTGAGCTAGAACAAAAGTGTTTTCAGTCCCAGATCAGTATTTTTCTAATTATATTTTAGTTGTCCTGATTCCTGCCCTCAAGTAGATTATTTTTCTACTTAGGAGGTAGAATGAAGCACAAAGTTATTCCCCCCAAAAATGTATGACTCTGTTTCTTCCTTAAACTGGGCTTTAGCTGTTCATTCAATACTTCCCCTTAGTTCTCCTTAGTCATGGAATATTCTTAGACCAGCTGAGGATGGTGTGAAGATGCTAACAATACTGACTAAATATAAATCTGCAAATCATAGGTACACAGTATAAGTGCATGGTCCAGCTTTATCCAGCTTAGGGAGAAAGTCTGGATTCTCCCCTTAGTTCCATAGGACTTCAGCTGCCTCAGCTAGCTAAACTGTGTCCCAGCTTCCATTCCTTAAGATGCTCATTCTTGATGGCTTTCTATAGACAGTCCTTGGGCTGAGACTAACATCTAAAGCCCAAGGCATCCTAAACTGGTTGGTATGTGCTCTCTTCCCAGGTTCTAAATCTCCTTCCACCATTGCAAATCAGATATGCTGCTTCAGTTTCGCTCCTGACTGAGAACAGAGTAGCCCAGAGGGGTGTGCATGGAAGAATGCACAAGTTAACCCCCTTTTGAGGGCTGTATCCCCAACACAATGGCTACCACTCCATTCATCAAGGCACGGGATGGTCCAGCATCACACCATATGCATTTGGTGATGTAACAATTACACTAGTATTTCTGGGAGCAATGCCTACTCTTGCTGGTTTCCAGATGTTTCCAAGGTCTTACCTTGATCATCCCATTATTATTCACACTTTAAAACTCCCCCAGCACAGGGATAGGTGAATAATACATTTATATATAAAAGGACAGACATCACAGCATGAGAAACCTAACTTCCTGATAAAATACTACACTCATTCCATGTCTTAGAAAAATTCGTATCTAAAACCTGATGACCAAATGCTTTCCTAGCTTTTTCAGCCCCTACGTCATTCTCAAGACTTCTCTCTAACTTCCCCCTTGAATAATCTAAAACCCTCAGATTCATCTTTTTTACTTGTCTAGCCCTACTTCTAATCAATTTTCTTTCACACTTTCCTATCCCCTAGATAACTGAAATACCAATTTATCCTCATCCCCCCTATTTTCAGCCTCTTTTCATCCCATCTCCAGCTCATCGCTAATCAGCTTGTGCAAGCATCCACATGTGCATTCAGTGTATACTTGAATTTCTCGTTTGCAGCAAGAAATTCATTCTTCAAATACCCAAGCAATAAGGAAGGGCACTGATGACTGCAAGGAAACAGAGTAAAATATTTAAAGCAATTAGAGAACAATTCAAGCTAGCAATGCTATTAATAACTAATAACATTTGTATACAGCTTTACAGGGCACAAAGCACAGAACAACTTGAATCTCATTTGATCTTCACAATAATATGTGATCAAACCTAACAATAGAGCATATAGAATGGGGAAGTGAAGTGGAAACGGCATCTGTCATCAGATAAACATGGATGTGAACTGCAGCTCTGCCAGCTAATAAGCTGTGTTTCCTGGCCATACCATGCTGCACCAGTGCCCTTATCTCAAAAATACAATAAAAATACCCAAAATACAAGTGTTTGTGATAATTAGCAGTAATACATACAAAATGCCTTACTTATGGTTGGTGAGCTATTATTACCCTCATTTTATACTTAAGGAAACAGAGCCCTAAATAATTTTACAAGTTTATTTAAAGTCACATAACCAGTAAGTGGCAGAACTAGGATTCAAATCCAGGCATTCATGAATGAAAGCCTCTCCTTGGTCCATTACATCATGACTAGAGTCTATTGTCCAATGCTTCTCAAAGGTGATATGCACATAAATCCCCTAGAAATCTTGTTAGTATGCAGAACCTTGATGAAATCCAAGGTTCCTTGAGATTCTGCATTCCTCATAAGCTTTGAGGTAATGCTTACCTTCCATGCCTCAATTTGAATACCAAAGATGTAAACTATAAGTACTAAACAGAATTTAGGGTTATCTAAATGTGATGCCATTGGGCCTTTAAGAAATGAGGTTTTTAGCGATGAGACTAGAATGCAGAGGAATGGAGATTTGTTCAAGGTGTTGAGCTCACCCCTTGTACATGCCATGAAGCCAGGCTCAGGGATACAAAGATGAGCCAGGGAAGAGGAACGTGAGCTCCGTGGAGAGTAAGGACAGACTATGGAGAACCTTGGGAGATTTAGAGAGGGCTGTAACTTAGACCCAAGGTAATAGGGACCCAATGTCAGTTTAATAACAAGGAGTTGGAGTTTAAATATGGACAGAATTAGAGAGACAGAAATCAGGGATATGAACCACAAGCCTGCGATGGAAAGCAGAGGTAAGAAAGTGTGGGCTAGACTTTGGTAAAAACTGTGGGAATGAGCAAAGTAAGACAGATGAGGAGACACTGAGGAAGACTGGTTCCATGGAGCACCAGACTTTAAACCTGGGAGAAGGTGTGGCTTCATTGGTGTGGCTTCAGCTCTTCCTCATGTGAGCCTTTTGGTCTTGGCCCTCTCTGACCTTCCATTTCTTCATCTATGAAATATAAATGATCTATTTCAGGGGCGATCGTGAGAATTAGATAAGATAATGCTCTTTGAAAACTCTAAAACACTACATAAATTAAGGAGCTATTATTCTTAAGTTGCTCATGCAGTATCTGACACATTAGCACTGAATTAATTAAGTAATGAGAGAACAGAATTTGATGAATGCTTGGAAATGAAGAATGAAGAAGAGATAACCAAAGGTGATCTGAAATTTCAAGAGTGCTGGGATAAGAAGGTAATTGCACTGCTTGAGGAAGCAGGAGGAGCAGGGCAGCCCCAAGGCAGTGGGTTGGGTTAGAGGTTGGGCAAGGTTTTGCTGAGCGGTGTCTTTTCATCTGTGAAATGGGGGTACAAATACGAGCTACCTCAAAAAGCTACCACGAAGCCCACAATCCGTCATGCTCGTGAGCCCCTCACCCGGTGCCCATACAACCCGGGGATGCAATAAATCTCCTCTTCCTTGTGGCCACTGTCATCAGTGTTACTATCTTGGCAACGTCCAACACAGAAGACAGAAGAACCTGGGAAGAACATGCATCCAGACCAAAACACAGAATATTAAAGCTGAAAGGAACCCAAGAGGTTCCAGTCTTCCCCACCGACAGCACACCATCTATCATTTTACAAATGAGGAAACTGAGGCTTACAGAGGAGGTGAGTGATCAACATCATTTCTTCCAAATGGGCTGCTATAATATTCTTACCCCCATAGTTCTCCCAGTGACACTGGGGGTACAAAAATCTCCAGGAAACTAAGGGGAAAAATATCTGCTGAAAGCACTGATTTGGGTGAGCTTGCTCCATGGTTGAGACCATTCTTTTTACCAAACGGAGAAGTATATTCCTTCCAAGCTGGACTATTAATTAAAATTCAGCGATGCTTATTTTACTGCCAACTTAGGAGATTCTTATTACATTTATTTTCCAGGTAATTGCTGCTTGTACAGGAGTTCAAATAGATGTCTTTTTTAGATGGTGCAATAGATCAGAATTATAATAGTTACATTTCTCACCTTTCACTCTGCTCCCCTCCAACTCTGAAGCCTCTTCCTTAAATTGTACGCTCTCTCTCCCCCGTCCTTGCTTTAGCATGCTCTGGCGTGTTCTCTCCCTCTCCATGATAGGATCCACAGAGGCACAGACTATCAAAATAGAGTTTCTGTTTTGTTGTTCACAATTTTGTCATACCACTTCCCCTCGGGAGAAGAACCAAAAATAACCCTTCGCTTATGTCTGGAAATGTATACAAAGCACATTGCCTTCCATCGCCCTATTTCAGCCTGAGTTATAACTCCAGTTTATAGATGAAAAATTGACACTTATAATTCCCATAATATCACAGAACTAATAAGTGCCACATTCTGGTTTCACCTTTTAATTTTTAATTTTTACCAGGAAACAAAACTTCCAGGAAAAATTGAAATACATTGTGCCCCAAAGGAGAAAAAGTTGATAGTGAAAGAAGGGCAATGTGTCTCTCTAGGATGAAAGGCACCCGCCAAGAGCAGGGGAAGGGAAATGGGAACTTCCAGGTTGTCTCCAAAATCAGGGTGGCTCGTCCTCGTCACTGGGCCATGGCATCTCTTACAGCTGGAAGGCTTTCTTCTCTCTTCTCTGTAGCACTGAATCCCGTGATGCTCAGGGCAGGATGAGGCCATGTCTCAAGGCAGTCTGGCACTTGCCTGGGACCTTCCCAGGAACTTGTCCTAGAGGCACTTTTCAGGGGCCTCCAGGCCTTCAGGGGGAAGCAGCAGACACCTGACCCCAGCACAGTCAGTTTCATAGCCCAAGGAGAGGCTCGGATCTTCTCGCTAGGGTGGCAATGAGTACCATGTGATGGGGAAGGCACAGTTGGGGGGGCGGGTAATATTCATTTGAAAATCTCAGAGGTGGTTGCTATTTATTGTATCCTTATTATGTACCAGGGGTAATATTAAGCATTTTACATGCTTTATCTCCATTGTCTCAAAAACCTTGTAAGATGGGTACTATTATTATAATTAGGTCTGTTTATGGGTGAAAAAAACTGAGGTTTAATAAGTTAAGTAACCAATGCAGGATCATTTGGCTAAAAATTAATGGAGCCAGGATTTAAACCTGGTTCTCTCTGACTCCAAAGCTCTAGTCCTCTCAAGCTCTACAAACTTCCCACCTGGAAGTTATGTTTTTTTCCAAATCCCTTTGGTCCTACACAGTAGTATTAGGTAAAACAGAGAAAGGAAGAGCTGTATCTATAGCAGTGGCATTCAAACTAGAATGTTTGAATAACAAACTCAAGCAAGGTGTAAGTTTATTCATCAAGGACCTAGAAAAAATATTGGCATGTCTATTTATATCTTAATGTCCTCTTTTGAAAATATCTCTATACACAGATGTCCCACCTTATCTATGGCTTTGCTTTTCGAGGTGTGATTTGCCCATGGACAACCGTGCTCCAAAAACCGGTGAATACAGTACAATAAGATAGTTTGAGAGACAGAGAGAGAGAGAGAGCACATTCATGTAAGTTTTATTACAGTATATTATTATAATTGTTCAATGTTATTATTAGTTATTGTTGTTAATAACTCTCTTACTTTGCTTAATTTACAAATTAAACTTTAGAGAATTGTAGGTACAGGAAAAAAACATAACATACATAGGGGTCAGTACTAGCCATGGTTTCAGGTATTTACTTGGAACTTATCTCACTCGGAGAGGGGAGGACTACTGTATATGAGTTTTATAATGTAAACATCACATTAGTATAATAATACACATGTATAATAATTTATAAATGTACATTTTTGAAGGGATCTTTCTCAAATTCCTATAGATAGGATCAAAAATATTCTGTCTTGAGATGTAGAGCTGTATGATCCGAGAGTTGGGGAAAATATTGAGAGAACATCTAACCCAACTTCCTGCTTCCTGCCCACTCTGGAGGGGTTTTAGGATTAACCTCCAACCTCTGGTCTTCTTTTAAGCAGTCTGAGTTTGCAGCTTGCCAAGGAGTTTTCTTTGCCACTATTTCATGGCCATGGAGACTCAGCCACTTCTTTCTGAACTCACACTCAGATCTGTGTGTCCCAGCTCTTGAGCCGGCTGATGCAGAAAACACAGAATGTGGAAAGGTGGAGGACATAGACTTCCATGTGAATGGTGCCCAGGACTGTTCAACCTGCCCGCCCAGCATGCATTCTTGGTGACACCAGCGGAAAATAATCCAGAGACATCAGAGATTGATACGTTCCCTGAACACAGCAGTCCTTCCAGGAGCCATCGCTTGTTCTCTCGAGCCTGATAACCTAGTGCACTTACTTGGAGCTCTTCTCCAAGTTTCTCTCTTCTGACCTCAGCTCTTTCCCATGAGTTTTCTTTTTTTGTGCTTTTTTGTGCTGTGAATCACAGAAGTCTTCGATCGGCACAGCGGAGCTGAAACTGCTCTAGAAGAGAGCTGTCACTATCCTGACAGACAGCTGGTGCGAGGCAGCGCGACAACACGAGTGAGGGACTCGGTGCTGACGTGGAGGTCGGGGAGGCAGCCACTGGAACCCCATGCAGGCGGGCACTGTGACCGACAGAAACAACGGACGGGTGCTCTTGGAGCACAGGCAGTGCTGGGGAAATCTCCCAGTGGCAGCTGGCTTCTGCATGAATGCTTCTCTAGACAGGCTAACCTTTGTCACTTAGGAGGGCATTCACTGCCTCTAAGCACATTTCCAAATTACTGACACCTGGTGGATTTTATTCACCATCCAGCCCTGGCCCCAAAGAGAGCTGCCAAATGTCCTGGGCCTTCCATTCACTCAGCAGTTGTAACGTGACAGTCACCGCCAGCAAGGGCTCTACTAGCTCCCCTATTGCAGCTCTATGTCGAGGATGTTTCAGGTAAGAGCACAGACTTTTGGGACAAGGCCTACCAGAGTTCAAGTTCTGCTTTGCCAACTACAAAACAGCTACCATTTGGAAGCTGCTGAGTCTCCTCTGGTCCCCATTTCCAAGCCTTCAGAAGAGGCTATTGCTATTCCCTTGAAGGGACATTGCACAGATAAAATGAGGTGAGAGAGGTGTCGCAGATGCTACTCCTTACCACTGTAGTGTTCCCACATCAGGTCGCCTGCGGGGTTTCTTTTGAGATGAGAAATTTCTCTGTCCCTGTGCAATGCTGGCCAGGAGTCTGAGAATTAAAGACCTTTCTGATCCCAAAAGAGCAAATGAACATCTTAGCTCCTACCCTCTAGGGTTTGATCAGGCTGAGCACATATTCCACACTGGGCCCAGCACTTCCCAGGGGGACTAAGTTCCACACACCCATGGTGGCATCTCACTTGGTGATGTGCCTTGCACTGGCTACCTTCCCTTCCCTCTCTCAGTCCCCACTCCCCTACTCACGTGCCCTAGAATCACCTCCCAAATAAACTACTGGAGTCCTTGTGTCAGGTTTGCTCCTGAAGAGACCCCAACTAAGACAATACATGTTGCTCTAGATACAGTTTGATACAGAGCAGATGATGAAGGGGGAGGAAAAGGAGTTGACAGCTATAGTGTGAAATTCTTGAGCAGGTCATAGGCCATATCCCCTAGCCCCCTGCAATTTGTCTTAAACCCTCCCTCCTCACAATACCAGAGTCAAGAAATCCTATCTCCTAAGGGGATTTCTTATATGGCCTGGGTACATGCTGTTGTAAGAATATGAAACTGGCCAAGTCACTTAGCCAGTGGGAATTTGTCAGTTGTTTATAATGTGCCCAATACTGTGCCAGCCTCTGTAGAGAACACTAATAGCCTAAGGCATGGTCCTGCCCTCAAGTTGGAGAGACAGGACACATAGAACAAGGAGCAATACATTTCTAGCCCATGCTGTTTTGATAGCAGTGGTGCTTTGCAACACTCAGCGGCACATGCTGATGCCTGCTGGTGTCCACCCACATTCCCTTGACTGGGTGGGGCCCTGTGTGCGCTCTGGAGCATTGCCGGTAACTCACAGTGGTCTCTCCAGGGAATCGCCCTTGGCCAAAGCTTCATCTGGGCAACTATTGCCCCCACACCAGCCCCTCTTCCAGACCATATCACAGCGAGACTGAATGGCCCAGGGACACAGAAGGACAGCCCCTTGCCTCAAAATGGGACCCAGTCTGCAGTGTGACTTGTGCTCCAGAGCATTCCCTCAGGCTCAGCCTGAAGCCAGCCTCTAGCTGGGGCCACATCCCTGCTGGGCTTCTCTCCATTTTCCTGCCCTGCTCCCTGCCTCCTCTTCCCCAGTGAAGCACGCCGTCTCAGGCTGAGCTTCAAGGCCAGTGGGTCTAAGACACTCCACGTCAGAATCCTCTGCAAAGTTTTATAAAAGTTCCTACACCTGAACTGAACCACCTAGACTCACTGAACTAGAATCTATAGATCTTCAGGGATGGTAACCACATAATTCTATGTTTTAAAGCCTTATAGGTATTTCTAACGTACCAGTTTATCTCTCAACTCTTCAGTTTGAAAGTTCCAAACTTACCAAAATAATGAAAGTATAATACGATGATGAACACCTACATATGCTTCACTAGATGGACCGATTATCAACCTTTTGCCCAATTTTATTCTCTCTCTCTCTCCCAAACAAAAATAGTTTGCAAGTAAATTGTAAACATCATGATACTTTATTCTTAAATACTTCAGAATGGAATATGCAGGAATAATGACATTCTCTTCCATAACCCCAGTACCATAAGCTCCCCAAAGGAAATTAATACTAATTCATTAATATCACAATAGTATATAGTCCATATTTAAGATGCACCCTCCTTTTGAGGCCAAGGGTTGAGATTTTCTCAACTATAGATACAACAGAAGTTTAGAGAAGGGAAAAGTCTGTATGAGTTAAATACAAAGGAGAAGTCTTCAAGGAGGAAAGAGGATTGTAAGGGTTAACATCAGAGAGGGGCAGAAGGAGGGAATGCTAAATAGAGGCAGGTGAGCAGCTATGCAAACACACAGGCATGGGGACCAATGCAGCCCTTGGTGAAGTTGTGACTGAGCAGACGGGGCCGACTGGGGCAGCGTGTAGCATGGCCGGACGGGCCACGTGGAATCAGAGTACAGAGAGGTTGTTAATTTAAGCAATCAAACGTGACCATGCACTAAGAAAATTTAAATATAATGCGACTTATAAGAGTCTCATCAGATTTTTGGAACACATGCAGGTGAACACTAGGCAGAACCATGTTAAAAGGTTTTGTGTCTTAATTAGACTGGGGAGTTAATCACTGATTGAAACCCATTTATTAATATATTTATTCTGTTGTTTTTGTCTGGCTGCACGGAGGATTGCTTCTTTTGCATTTACTTTGTTCAGCCTAATAATCACGTGACGAGGTGATTGCCTTTTCATGTTGAGTCTTCCAGGAGTTCTGTGCTTCTTGTACCTGAATATCGAGATTTCTGGCTACGCCTGGCATATTTTCCTCTAGTATTTCATTAAATAAGTTTTCCAGCCCTTGTGAGTGGTCCTCAGCTCCCTCCGGCACCCCTATCAACCGTAGGTTAGGTTTTTTTACATAATCCCATACTTCTTGTAAACTTTGGTCTTGTCTCTTGTTTCTGTGTTCCCTTTCTTCCTCTGCTTTGTTGAGGGCATAGACATAGTCTTTAAGCTCTGAAACTCTTTCCTCAGCATGTTCCATCCTGTTCTTAAGACTTTCCATTGAGTTTTGGAGCTCTCTGAATATTTCCTTCATTTCCAGGACTTCTGTTTGATTCTTCTTTATCAATTCACTTTCTTTGGAGAATTTTTCATTCATTTCCTGAATCGTTCTTGTGGTTTCTCTATGTTGGGAATCAATTTTCTCTTCTATGCCACTGAGTTTTCTAACCATCCATATTCGGAACTCTTTCTCTGTCAGATTGATTGTATCAAGTAGGTTGCTATCAGTTGGT
>CAUYRT010032912.1:0-33125 GCA_963574885.1 Lepilemur ruficaudatus
TCGCTCAAGGTCAGGAGTTTGAAACCAGCCTGAGCAAGAGCGAGACCCCGTCTCTACTAAAAATACAAAGAAATTAGCTGGACAACTAAAAATATATAGAAAAAATTAGCTGGGCATGGTGGCACGTGCCTGTAGTCCCAGCTACTCGGGAGGCTGAGGCAGAAGGATCGCTTGAGCCCAGGAGTGTGAGGTTGCTGTGAGCTAGGCTGATGCCACAGCACTCTAGCCCGGGCAACAGAGCCCGTGAGCCACTCTGTCTCAAAATAAATAAATAAATAAATAAAAATCATTGGCAGAGAACAATGATCTTTAAACTTTTTTGATTTCCCATGCCTATGCGTAAAAAAATTTAGTGATTAGGCCCATAAATTATATTTATAAATCATAAAAATTATGAATTGCTATATTAAATTAGTAATGATTGATTAAAGACAAAATAAATAGAAATAAAATGGTATCAATTTCTTCATGTGCCCCAATAGGTTATGATACTTCAGAGATAACTGGTCTAGAGAAATTTGAAAAACAAAATATTGTTATTTCAGACATATAACAACTGGAAGTACTAATACTACCTTAAATCTTTTAATTTAAATGAAATTGTAGGGCAGTCAAGTCAACTTTTCTAAGATTAACAGTCAATGAATACAATGAAGGAAAGCTTTTAAATTCTAAGCTAAATGCCAAAGAACTTACTTAAATTGAAAAGCTACTCCAGAAAAGCAACCAATCAATGACTGGCTGGTCCAAGCACCCAAAAAAGCTTCAAATTTCACAGGATATTAGGCTGAAAGTATATGTTTATCCATTAATTAGAAGTGTTTGAGTTGAACATCACAGAGACACAATTTGAACTAGCTTAAGCAAAAAGAGTCAATGATCAGGAGGATTCTGGAGTGTTCTATAGAGAGCAGTAATATGAGTCTTGGGGACTGGACTCAGGGACCCAAATCACATCAGTTCCCACAGTCTCAAGTCTGTTTCTTTGCACATCTACTTCCTTCATTTTATATTAATTAATTTAATTTTCATAACCTTATGAAATAGATACAACTAACATTTCCATTTTATGGATGAAGAAACTGAGGCACAGTAACTTCTTCAGGGTCATAAGGTTAAGAAGTTGTAGAGCCAGGGTTAAACCCAAAGAGTCCAGTGCTAGAGCCCACACTCTTTAGCTTTTAATTGTGGCATATTTTTAAGATGCACAGAAGTAGAGAGACTGGTACAATTAATCCCATGCATGGACCAATCATGTAGCTATTACCAATTATGCTCACTTTGGTTTCATATATACCCCCTTCAATTTCTCCCCATTTACACTGGATTATTTTGAAGTAAATCCCATTTCATCCATAAATATTTCAGTGCATATCTCTAAAAGATAATTTTTAAATTTCATATTTCATTTTTCCTTTTAGAGGCATGGTTTCGCTATGTTGCCCAAGCTGGTCTCACTGAAATTCTTGGCCTCAAGCCATTCTCCGGCTTTGGCCTCCCTAGTAGTACACAGGTGTGAGCCACCACACCTGGTTTCTGTTTTTTGTTTGTTTGTTTGTTTGTTTTTCTGTTTGAGACAGAGTCTTACGCTGTTGCCCAGGCTAGAGTGAGTGCTGTGATGTCAGCCTAGCTCACAGCAACCTCAAACTCCCGGGCTCAAGCGATCCTCTGCCTCAGCCTCCCGAGTAGCTAGGACTATGGGCATGTGCCACCATGCCCGGCTAATTTTTTCTATATATTTTTAGTTGGCCAATTAATTTCTTTCTATTTATAGTAGAGACGAGGTCACGTTCTTCTCAGGCTGGTTTCGAACTCCTGACTTTGGGCGATCCTCCCACCTCGGCCTCCCAGAGTACTAGGATTACAGGTGTGAGCCACCGTGCCCGGCACACACTTGGTTTCTAAAAGATAATTTTTTTTAATTTTCTTTTTTTCAAAGTACTCATGTCTAAGTAAAAGGTAATTTTTAACATATTGCAACACCATTATTAGATCTAACAACAACAACAACAAAAAACTATTAACAATCATTCGTTAGTATCATCAAATACACAGTGTTCAAATTTCCAGTTGTCTCATAAATTTCATAATGAGAGTTTGTCCAAATAGAGATCCAAATAAGGCCCACAAATTACAATGGGTTGATGGTCTCTTAAGTGTTTTTTACTGCATGGATTCCCCCTCTATTTCTCTTCTTCCTCCTTTAGATATATTGAAGAAACCGGGTCCTACAACATATCCCTCATCCTGCCCTGGAATTTGCTGACCATAGCCCTGTGATGTCATTTAATATGCTCCCCTGTCCCCTGTATTTGCTGTAATCTAGTGATTTATCCTAGAGGCTTGATCTTGTACAGGTTTGGTCCCTAGAAAAGACTGCTCCATGGCCAGGCGCGGTGGCTCACGCCTGTAATCCTAGCACTCTGGGAGGCCGAGGCGGGTGGATTGCTCAAGGTCAGGAGTTCGAAACCAGCCTGAGCAAGAGCGAGACCCAATCTCTATTAATAATAGAAAGAAATTAATTGGCTAACTAAATATATTTAGAAAAAATTAGCTGGGCATAGTGGCGCATGCCTGTAGTCCCAGCTACTCAGGAGGCTGAGGCAGCAGGATTGCTTGAGCCCAGGAGTTTGAGGTTGCTGTGAGCTAGGCTGACTCCACAGCACTCTAGCCCGGGCAACAGAGTGAGACTCTGTCTCAAAAAAAAAAAAAAAAAGACTGCTCCATAAATGATGTTATACTTCCATTGGGAGTCACATAATGTCTGGCTGTGTAAGTGATATGCTGGCAGTTGGTGATGACCATTGTCCAGAACAGCACTGTCCACGAGAGATATAGCATGAGCCACATATGTAATTTAAAATTTTCCAGTAACTCCATTTTTAAAAGTTTTAAAAAAGGTGAAATTTACTTTAATAATATTATTTAGCCCCATATATCCAAAATATCATTTCAACGTGTAATCAAGATAAGAATGATTAAAGAGATATTTTATATTCTTTTTTCCATACTAAGTCTTCAAAGTCCGTTGTGGTCTTTCCACTCACAGCCAGCGTGTTCTGGAGCTGGCTCGTGCAAGCCACCTGCAAACATCTCACCTCAACTCTACATTCAGTAACATCTCATCAGTAGCTCAAAATTGGGTATGGCCTGAACATTCATACCATAGCAAACCCACAAACCAGGGTTTCGTCCTTCTCAGAGAGCCAGTTATTAAATATCTACCAAATCACTTCTGCTTATAACACATCTCAGTTTGGACCAGCAGTTTTCAAAGGCTCAACAGCCATGTGTGGCTAGTGGGTGCCATACTGGACAGTCCAGGTGTAAGTCCATTGTTTCATTAGAAGTTTGCAAAAGAGCATCATCTATCCTCTTATTCCTTCTTTGTTTATTAGCTGGGATACCTCTATGAAGAAAAAATTCTTCATTAACTATTTATATCTTTTTATTTTTTAATCTACCCAAGATAGTACTTCACATCATTAACTATTTAGTTACACTAATGTATAGTAAATACAAGGAAGGCAGGATAAATCCTTAATTCTTAGCTGGTCCGAAGGTAGTGGGTTATCTCACTTGATTGTTCGCAGTCAGTTACAGATTGAACTCCTTGTTCTACAACTTTCCTCCCTTCTCACTACTGCACTTGACTAGCACTTAACTGGTCACCAAAAAAAAAAAAAGATGAAGAAGAAATCCTTAATTCTTTTCCTTCATTAACTTGGCGTTCAAAATAATGAGTTGGTTTCCTAGCAAAAATAACCAATTAATATTCTTAGAATTATTAAGAACTCAAAGAGGCTAACATATCTTATTGCTTCAACCCATCGCATTTATTATTTTTACTGATGCTCAAATTGTCCCATCTTTGGCCAGTAGAAACCTCTTCAAGTTTAGAATCTGTACTTTAAACTGCTATGGTACCGCCAAACCATCCAGACCATTACAACCATCTTGTAATCTCAGCTATTACAAGGGAATGACCTTATTTTCTACATCAAAAGTTCAGACAGTCTAGGATTCACTGGCCCAGATTGTTTCAAGAGCACAGCTCTGTGACCCAAAGCATCATGAGAGAACCTGGCAGCTCCGGTAGGAATTAGGGAAGGGGCAGTTCCTGGAACAAGCACCTGGTAGACAAAACAATAAGTGCTCACCATAGCATATTTGAAATACTACACAGAAGTTTCAAAACATATCATCCTTCTATTATCATCGATTGTTTGCTTTGTTTATTCATTTAATACTTATCTATTAAGAATGGATGATATTCAGAGGACTATTATTCTGACTGTATAAATTAAATGAAGTATAAACTTATGTGAAACCCTCTTGAATCCTTGAAGATTTTTTACTTAATCAAACTGAAAAAGAATGAGTGGTAAAAATATCCTGTTGGCTGGGCGCGGTGGCTCACGCCTGTAATCCTAGCACTCTGGGAGGCCGAGGCGGGAGGATCGCTCGAGGTCAGGAGTTCGAAACCAGCCTGAGCAAGAGCGAGACCCCGTCTCTACTATAAATGGAAAGAAATTAATTGGCCAACTAAAAGTATATGTAAAAAAAATTAGCCAGGCATAGTGGCACATGCCTGTAGTCCCAGCTACTTGGGAGGCTGACGCAGCAGGATTGCTTGAGCCCAGAAGTTTGAGGTTGCTGTGAGCTAGGCAGAAGCCACGGCACTCACTCTAGCTTGGGCAACAGAGTGAGACTCTGTCTCAAAAAAAAAAAAAAAATCCTGTAGAAGTAGCACAGAAGGGCTAAGTGAGGAGGCTCATGCCTGTAATCATAACACTCTGGGAGGCTGACTGGGGAGAATTAGAGCAAGAACGAGACCCAGTCTCTACAAAAAATAGAAAAATTAGGCCGGGTGTGGTGGCTCTCGCCTATAATCCTAGCACTCTGGGAGGCTGAGACAGGCGGATCGTTTGAGCTCAGGAGTTGGGGACCAGCCTGAGCAAGAGCGAGACCCCGTCTCTACTAAAAAATAGAAAAAATTAGCCGGGCATGATGGTGCATGCCTGTAGTCCCAGTTTCTTGGGAGGCTAGGCAGGAGGATCGCCTGAGCCCAGGAGTGTGAGGTTGCTGTGAGCTAGGCTGATGCCACGGCACTCTAGCCCAGGCAACAGAGTGAGATTCTGTCTCAAATAAATAAATAAATAAATAAAATACAAGTACCTAAAATTGAATATATATATTTTAAAGATGGGATCTTGCTCTGTTGCCCAGGCCACAGTGCAGTGTAGTGAGCCCTGTGTCAAGAACAGGGTGGTACTCCCAAAATAATGTTGAATATAAGCCACTGGGGTGGGCCTGCTCTTTCTAGCTCACCTTGAATTTCCTCCCATCTCTTCGGTTTTACAATGTTGTATCAATACTGTAACTCTTTTTTTTCCCCTTAAAACAGAGAAAAGGTCCATATTAGTTTCTTTCATTCATTCAACAAGCATTTAGTTAACTCCTATGTGGCAGGCACTGTGCTAGGTGTTGGAACAAATACATAGCATAGACTACCTTGAAGATGGCCCCTTTCACTTCCCACGTTGAGACTGGACCACAGGGAAATGCAGCTGCTGTGCCCCAGCCACTTCCCACAGCACCTGGCGCACACTGTGTTCACTGCATAACTCTGGTCTGTCCGTGTGTCTGTCTTTACCTCTAGACCAAGTTCCCTGAAGGCTGGGTCATTTTCTTCCTCCTTATAGCCCAAAGTCTAAGGTGATGTCTGTGGAATACAAATGAATTTGAGTGCTTTTTTGAGTTTGTATAGTTCAAATAAGAGCAAAAATGAAAAAAAGAACTTGAGTGCTTGTGAATAGTACAGCACTCATGATATCCTAGTTCCAATGTGTGTTAATAATGGGCCAAGTATCCTCCTAGATCCTTCCGACGCATGATCTCATTTAGTCCTCACTAGTGAACGAGGTCGGCATTATTCCTATCTCCACTTTCCAAATGAGGAAACTGAGGCTGGCAGAGGCTGTGACTTATCCTGAGACACCCTTCCACGTGGAACTTGTATAGTCCTTAGGTCCAACTATTGGTCTTATCTTTAGTCTTAATTTAGATATAACCTGAAACTCCCTAATCCTACTAACCTGTCCATGTCTCTGTGCGTCTCTCTGGCATATAGTGTGCTTCTTTGGAAAAGAAGTTGCCAGGCATGTCGTCATTAGGATTTCCATTCCCAACAGAGCTCAGGCGTAGAAAAACCGGATCCTATTTTACACCCACTCGTAGGGTTTTAAAGGGGAGATGCACTGTTCATATTACACAGAGGGAAGATATGTTCTTCAAAGCAAAGTCAAACTTTTCTCTTATTTTTGTAGGCAGTTTATTTTTTAAAAATTTAAATCTCAGCAACAAAGAAAGGTTTTGTTATGTGAACAGTTTTGTTTGACCTTCCCCTTTAAAGGAAGAAACCCCTTTCCCTCACCCCACCCCAAGACTGGATTTAGATAAGCCTAGAGCCAAAACCACCCTGTGGGTTGCAGAACAATTGGCCTAGAGGTGGGGCTTGATGAAAGGCCTTTGAATTCTTTGGGGTCACCTGAGTGCCAGTTTTGCAAAGCCTCCCTCTGTTCTCCCTGGGGGTTTCTCTCCCTCCCTCCCCACCCCCCTTTATCTATGCAAAGGTATTTCAGAGAGCATTTGCTGACTCCCCAGCCTTCCTTTGGCCTCCACCCCTCCCAACCCCACCCACAGCACCCAGATGAGTCCCCGCTGGGCCTGTTACTGATAATCAGGGCAAAGGCGGGGAGCAGGGTGGGGTGACCCTCCCAGCCCCTTCAGGGAAATTGAAGGTGACCCTGAGCGCATACCTGCCTCCCTTGATCCCCTTCTCTTGCAATGAGGCAGCTGAAGGCCCCTGGGGCCTCTGACTTTGCTCCCTGTGTCCTCAGCCCCCACCCAGTTCCTCCCTGCCCACTGAGCACCCCTCTGGGCCACCAAATACCAAAGTATGCCTTGCACAACATTTCCATACCTGACTCTAGAGACACCCAAAATAAAGGGGAAGCAAACTCATTTACTAAAAATCCAGTATTTTCTCCCCCGAAAATGAACTTGAAATGTAACAGCATATGTATTTGTTTATATATTTATTCATTCCAAACTCTTTTATTGATCCCCCCTATTATATGCCTGCCCGATGTGGTGTTAGGCACTGACAAAAGGCAAATAAGACCAGGCTTCTTTTTCAAGGAGCAGGAAGTCCCATGGAGGAGACAGAGAAGTGAAACATAAAAATCTTCAGTGAAAATTTAAGAGGCACCATGGCTGATTGGTGCAGGTGACTAAGGAAGCCAAGGAAAGGCTTCCAGGGTGCACTGGCCCAGGCTCTCGCCTTTCTCCCTCGTCCCCTCTGCGGCTACCTTAGATAAAGGCAGCAAAACACGACTCTTCCTTGGGGCTCCAAGCTTAAAGTGTTTCTTCCTGGGATTTTCTTTATTTTTTTTAAGACAGAGTCTCACTCTGTTGCTCAGGCTAGTGCTTTGGCATAAGCCTAGCTCACAGCAACCTCCAACTCCTGTGTTCAAGCGATACTCCCGGCCCAGCCTCCTGAGTAGCTGGGACTACAGGCATGCACCAGCATGCCCAACTAGTTTTTTCTTATTTTTTGTAGAGATGGGGGTCTTACAATGTTGTTCAGGCTGGTCCTGGCCTCAAGTGATCCTTCCACCTTGGCCTCCTAAAGTGCTGAGATCACAGGTGTGAACTACCATGTGTGATCTTAAAATGGAATATATTGACAGTTCTTCAGGATTATTTCTTATATTCCAGAGGTTTTAACAATACCCCTAACCTACCACCTCTTAGTTCAGCTTTTACTAAACTCTACCCGTTTAGCAAAGATGTCACTCTGCTTTTAGTGTTCTAGTTCTTTGTTTACTACTACATCATTTAACAATATGCTGTCAAGGTAACAATTTAGCAATAGTACCTGATCTCTTGTGGAACTTTTAAAGTGGCAGCTGAATTCTGTAACTTCTAAAAAATAAAAACCCACAAAACCCCAAACAAAAAACTCTATGATTTTTGTTGACTTTTAAATAAAATCGAACCTATTTTCTGAGCAGCTGCAAGGAAAGAACCATGAACAAAACTGTTGTAATAACATTTCAGAACCATGTGTGGAAACCATGCACATTAACACTCACCCAATTTCTAAGAGCTACTAAAAACAGACCTAGTGTAATTGGGTAAATGAGTGGGTGGGTGGATTTTTCAGTAGGGCCGTGATCGCAAAGATTTTCTGTTGTCCTTGCTATGATCTATAAACTGAACAAAGTGCTGTTTTCTTTCTCACGGGGATAGTCCATAGCTAGTCTGGGACCAAGTATCTTATAGGAATAAAGATATTTCTGGAGAAAAAAAAAGATATTTCTGTCATTTCTGTTTTCAATGGCAAATATGGGCTACTTGTACCTTCTCTTCTATATCCCATGTCTATTGGGAAAAAAAACTTCCCACAATAATTCACAATTCTGATTCCTAACAATTCCAATTTGCCACAGCATTTTTTAATGAGCCAGGACTCTGCTTCAGGATTCTTAACATCACATTGCTCAGCAATAAGGAAGTTAGCACCAACCCATTGCAGCTGACAAGCAAGATGAAATTCTAGTGCCATTGCTGGTCAAGACTTTCCTTTTTCACACTTGATTTAGAGTAGGCACCCAAGGTGATTCCCCTTGAGATGTAAAGTGGACTGAAACTATAAAGATAACCAGGATCATGCTCCTTCAAGAAGCTCACAGGGGAATAAGGGTGACAGACACAGGCACAGTTGATGAGCAACAACCCAGCGAGGTAGGTGGAATAAGGGAGGCCACTTCACATTTACAGTTTAATCTGATTTTACAGTTTAAATAAGACGTGAGAGAAGAAAAAGAACATACCCTCAATCTTTGCAGATGCATGGAGTACTTACAAAACTCTTACCTCCTACCCAAACTGGCATCCACGAGAACAGGAGCAGATGACTTATTTCATTCAGTCAAGTAAGGGTATTGACAGTTACCTCCTTGAAATGTCACAACAGGGATTTAATGTTAACAGTAAATACAAAAACTTCCTTTAGCCAGTTAGACATAAATAACCAAAATGAACTGGTTTACTAAAAATCCTATATTTAACATGGAACAAATCCAAACATAGCACTGGGATACATTAAGTTATTATATTAATATAAGAAATTTAAGAAAATTCTCCAATGATCTTCAGAGTAAATCTTGAAAGTACAACGTCCAGCAACAGACTCCACAACTGAGAGAGGGATGTGGAGAAAGTGGAAGGGATTCAACAGACAGTCACAGAGATGATTAAAGGGTTTGAAAAACAGGAGCTAGAAATTATTTAGCCCAATTTAGAGAAGACTACTAGGTTTCTTAATAACAGTATTCAAGCATAGGAAGGGTTGTTATATACAAGATGATGAACAGCTGCTTCCTATCTCCACTGGAGAGTGAACAGAAGAAACAGACTTTGATTAAACCACGGAAGACCTAAGTTAGATACAAAAAAGAACTTTTGCAACTGAGGATTACTGGATGTGAGATCTTCTCAGGATCCTCTTTTTGCACGTGTTCCTTAAATGATACTGTCTCACGGGGTTCTTTTTTTTTTTAAGTTCTCTTTTCTCACGTTACATGTTCTCCTTAGTTTATTTTACTTACTCTGATTTTACTCATCTCGTATAAGCTAATAATTTCCAAATAAATATCTAAATATCTCCAACCCAGACTACTCTCTAAATGTCTGCTGGACATTAGGCTTTCATCTCGTCCGTCCTCTTGCAACAGCATCATGACTGACACCTCTGTCTCTCCAGCTTTACTTCCGTTCTCTGGTTTATATGACGGTCTGAACCTTTCTGTCTAAAAGCAAGTCTAATTTTTTCATTTTCCTTGCTTAAAATCTTTCACTGAGTCCCCATCACTTACTTGCTCTCCATCATTTGGCGTCTCACTTGTCCAATATCATCTCCTGTCACCCCCCGAATATTGTTAATTCCAAGATGATTTCACTTCTTTCGTCTCACTCCTGCTTTTACATTTCTGTGCTTTTTCAAGTCTCTGTACTCTTCACTACTCCTAGAACACACCTGCCCGCTTTTTTCTGTGGTCAACTTCTATTCTCCAGTTCCAGGAATTTGTCCCTGACCATACCAACCTGGACTAATGACCCTCGACAGATGTTCATGAATTTCCATGAAAATGTCCCTTGGATTAAACTATCGTTAGTACGGCTAAGAGCCTTCCTAGGCCTCAGATTCAGTAACTACTCATTTAGAAAACACTTGCGTTAAGTGGCTAACTAACAGAATCTACGGTCAACCCTCAAAAGTGGGATACACCAAACTATTTTGTTTATCACACTAGATTCAGGCTGCTGCTCGTCTGGCAGCCCTCACAGCACTGTCTCAGGCATTTCCACATTCCTCTTCCACTACTGGCCCCAGTACCTTTCCCTTGCTTTCTCTTAGCCCAGCACAGTTATCCATACATACTTAGCGGCCGGGCGCGGTGGCTCATGCCTGTAATCCTAGCACTCTGGAAGGCCGAGGCGGGCAGATCACTCAAGATCAGGAGTTCGAAACCAGCTCTGAGCAAGAGTGAGACCTCATCTCTACTATAAATAGGAAGAAATTAATTGGACAACTAAAAATATATAGAAAAAATTAGCCGGGCATTGTGGCGCATGCCTGTAGTCCCAGACTCGGGAGGCTGAGGCAGAAGGATTGCTTGAGGCCAGGAGTTTGAGGTTGCTGTGAGCTAGGCTGACGCCACGGCACTTACTCTAGGCTGGGCAACAGAGTGAGACTCTGTCTCGAAAAAAAAAAAAAATCTATCTGCTCCTGCCAGCTCCACCTCCCTGGGCGGCTGGCCAGGTTGCCTGCCTGTGCAATACTATCTTCTGAGACGTGCGCAGATGTCTCATATTTATGCTTCTTGAAATGAAAGTTTGGTGGAGCATATTAATGTTCTCCAAGACAAGGTGCTGGGGGCTCCATTCCAACACCAGTTGGCCTGCTGGGCAGCAGGTCACTGAAGCCAGCCATTCCATAATAGATGAATGACTACAGGGTCTTGGGCTGTGGAGAATTCAAAGTCACCTGCTTGGTTCCTTAGAGAGGAAATAATAACCAAGTACCCCCAGGGCTGCTTTAGAATCCACGTATATCCCTGTCAAAAGCTCTCCAGCCACCTAAGACAGGCTAGAGAATTCAGGCAAGCATTTTAAACATTAATGGAGCTGTGTTCAAACAAGCAAGTGGAGAAATCAAAGCCTGCTGTCACCAACAGAGGGCAGAAGCTGGCCTCCATAGGAAGAGGAATGAAAGGACCCAAGCAGATTGATGTGATACAAAGACGAATCCCATGGAGGGCCAACAGCAGAGCACACTCACTCATCATCCAACATTTCCTGAGCACCTACTAAGGGCCAGCCAGGGTGCCAGAAGATTCCGAGTCACTGTTATGGGGTGGGACTTACTGGGAAATGGATGGGGAACTCTGGGAACAATGGCTGCTAAGATTAAAATTATTTTTTGAATAGGCAATATATGCATGTTTCAAAATCTCAAAAGATAAGAAAGGATTTGCAGAGAAAAGTAAGTCTGCTTCCCATCTCTCTCTCCTAGCTACTGGTTTCCCTCCCCAGAGGCAACCACTGGTACCCATTTGTTTTGTTCAGTTTCTTTTCTGTGTAGGCTTCCAGAAATAGTCCAGGCATATATTAGCAAATATCTATAATTTTTTTTGAGACAGAGTCTTGCTCTGTTGTCCAGCCTAGAGTGCAGTGAAGTCAGCATAGCTCACTGCAACATCAAACTTCTGGGCTCAAGTGATCCTCCCGTCTTAGCCTCCTCTCAGCCTCCTGAGTAGCTGGTATTACCAGGACACACCACCAAACCTGAGCATTTTTAAAAAAAAAAATTTGTAGAGATGGGATCTCCGTATGTTGCTCAGGCTGGTCTCAAACTCCTGGTCTCAAGTGATCTTTCTGCCTCAGCCTCCCAAAGTGCTATGATTGCAGGCGTGAGCTACCGTGCCCAGCCAAATATCTACAATTTTTAAAACGGACGCCAACGCCTTAACTTTTTCACTTAATGAAGCATATCAATACATAATTTTTTAAAACCAAGTACCAATGAACAGAAATAATTTTGTCTATTCAATAAATACCTATATTGCACTTACTATATGCCAGGTTCCCTTTTTTTTTGGAATTTATTTTTTTATTTGGAGGTAAGTTTAGATTTATAGGAGAGTTGCAAAAATAGTATAGAGGGTGCCTGTAAACCCTGCATCTGTTTTCCCCTAGTATTAACTCCTTGCTTAACTATAGAACGATTGCCCAAACTAAGAATTAACCTCGGAACAATTATATTAACTAAGTTGTAGAATTTATTCAGATTTCGCCAGGATCCCACATTGCATTTATCTCCTCTAATCCGTGACAATTTCTCAGTCTTTCGTTGTTTTTCATGACCATAACACTGTGGAAGAGGATTGAGAAGTTATTTTGTAGACTGTCCTTCAATTTGGGTTTTTCTAGTAGTCTCACAATTTAGAGGATATGTATTATTGAAAAGAGTATCACAGAGCATTTTCACTGCATCCTATCAGAGGGTACCTGACATGCATTCACTGGCGATGTTAACTTTGATCACCTGGTTAAGGGGGTCTCTGCCAGGATTCTTCCCTGCAAGGTTACTATTTTTGCCTTTGTAGTCAATACACATCTTGGGGGAGATCCTTTGAAACTATGCAAATACCCCGTTTCTGCTTAAACCCGCATTTTAGCATTCATCATGGATGGCGCCTGCAGCGATTATTACTGTGTTGTTCTCATGGCGACTTTTTTCTATTTCCTTCCTTCCTTCTGAATTTCAATAATTAGAATTTTCCTAAAGGAAAATTGGCCCCTCTCTCTCATGTATTTATTATTTATTTACATCAGATGGACTCATGAATATTTACCCGATTCGCTGAGCTATATATTCCAATACCATTTGCGGTGGTTTGACTATGTCCCCTCCAAAATTCAGTTGTTACCAACGTGACAGTCATATAGGCGGGGCCTTTAAGAAGTGATTAGGCTGTGAGGGCTCCTCCCTTGTGAATGGGATTAAGGCCATTGTACGATCATGAGGATCACACAGTGTTCAGCCTGCCTGCCCTCTGCCGCCTGAGGCCACAGCGTCCATCCCTCTAGAGGACGCAGCGATAAGGCGCTACCTTGCAAGCAGAGGGCGGCTCTCAGCTGATGCCCGAACCTGCTGGTACCTCAGTCTTGGACTTCTTAGCCTTTGCAACTGGGAGAAATACATACATTTCTGTTCTTTATAAATCACTCAGTCCCAGGTATTTTGTTACAGAAGCACAAAACAAAGACATGATTTACTTTGTTGCTTGAGTTGTTCCAACTTTGGCCATAGGGAGCTCTTTTGGGTTGGCTCCTATAGCCTTTCAACACATATCCATGGTTCTTTGGGGAGGCTACTTGTTTACTTCCTGGCAGAAGATGTTTCAGGCCCACCTTGTATGTCCCAAGCCAGGCCTGGAATCAACTTGAACCATTTTTAACAGCTGCATGGTGAGTGTGCC
Organism: Lepilemur ruficaudatus; assembly: GCA_963574885.1. Lineage (NCBI taxonomy): Eukaryota > Metazoa > Chordata > Mammalia > Primates > Lepilemuridae > Lepilemur > Lepilemur ruficaudatus. Next base: position 13,614 of record CAUYRT010032912.1, read on the forward strand.
ATGGGAGAGATGTACCGTCATTTATTTAACCAGAACCCGTATGATGGGCGCTTACGATCTATTTCCAATCTTCTCCTATTATAATCTCTTAGGATAATCATCCTTGCAGGTGGCTCATTTGACACTTAAGCAATTTTTAGAGTAAAAGGTAAAGTCTTTACAAAGACCTAACAGGTCCTCTCTGAGTAACCCCCATGTTATCTCCCTGACCTCATTGTCCCTGAGGTCTGTCCCTTTTCCCCCCAGTGTGGCGGGAAACCTCTAAGGTGGCTCCTCCAGCTCTTGCCTCCTGGGACCCATGGCCTGTGTGATCCCTTTCCTGCTGGGGGGGGGGTTGGACTTATTCTCTCCCTTCCAGTGAACAGAATATGGTGGAAATAATGAGACACCACTTCCAATATCAGGTTATGAAAGGGCTGTGGCTTCTGTTCCATTTTAGGAGCTCGCTCTCTCGCTTACCTGCTCTGAGCGCCGTGATGTGAGCTGCCCCATGGGGAAGTCCAGGTGCCACGGCACTGAGGGAAGCCTGCAGCTGGCAGGCAGCCTGCGAGGGTCTGAGGCCCTCCCTCCAGCAACCCACCAGAAACTGAATCCCGCCAAGAGCTCTGGGAGCGAGCTTGGCAGTAGTTCCTCCCCCAAGGCAAGCCTTCGGGTGAGACCACAGTCCCGGCCAACCGTGGAACTGCAATCACACAAAAGACCTCGAGCCAGATGCACTTGAGTATGAAGAGGAAAGTCAAATCATGTTTTAGAAAAGCTGGGAGTAGAAGGGGGTCTTATTAGTTACAGAGCTATTCAAGTAAATCATTCTAGAAGTCCTTCCTTCCTAGGATTGACACACTTTGGCCTGGTACGCTTTTCCCAGCAGGACCTCCTACCCACATTGTGGCCAGTCTTCAAGGCTCAAGTGGCCAGAGCCACTTCTCCTGTGAGCTCTCTAAGCAGAAATTACCATTCTCCCCGCCAGCGTCCCCTATTCTACCCAACTCAGGTCATGGCATGCCTTGTAGAGTTACTGACACAGCTGGTTTCCCATAAAGAAAACCCTAAACTTCTCAAGGGCTGGATTCCCATCTCGGTCAACATTATAACCCACCCCTCTCACTTCAAGCACTGAGCTCAGCCCTACACAGATATATGAGGTACTCTATCATAACTGTAAAGCCAATATGTAATAAGCCTTAAATTATGGGTTTAGGATCCACCGTGAGCCCCGGCACCCACCACACGCAGTATTAGCTATTATAAGCATTATTATTACCACTGAATATTTCATGAATGAATGTTCCCTTCTCTAATAAGGATTTAATTTTCTGGACTCCCCATGATCTTCCATTCCAATTTTAGAATTTCCCAGTTTAGAGGCAATAAGAAATAACTCCTGACCAAAAGCTGAGGGCCTCTAATTTAATTCTGTTGTTTTTATAAATCAAGGGCACCTTCAGGAGAAACCTCTGCCCAGAGGAACAATGAGACACTGCTGTTCATGCCCACCCCAAATCTTTACTGAAGACCCAGGGAGCAGAACTTCCAGGCAGGAGCATAAACAAATTAATATTCCACGCGTCATTTCTCAGGGTTTGCCGGCCACCCTGTCATTCCAGGCAAAGCTCCTCTTCCAACAGTATCTGTGTCCAATTGCACTAATTGAACACACAAACGAGAGATAAAGGGATACTCAGCTAATTGTATTTTTTCATCGGCTTCCGAGAAGAAAAACCCATAATCAGTCATAATTACAAACTTCCCTTGTGGTCTCAGCAGCACAGGCCTTAACTGGAGCTCTTCGGAGGCATCTTGTTTGATGGAAGATAAAAAAAGCTCTTAACCCTTTTTTGATCTATAAAAACTTCAGGGGAATAAGAGGAGATGCTGCAAACCTTCCTGCTTCCTTTGGTTTAGAAGATTCTTCAACTCCACGCCTTCAGCTGACGATACTGTCATCTGTGGCATTTCCACCATCCTGGGTCCTCTCTGAGGATAAAAGATGCTGTGTAAACAGCAGACGCCATTGGAGGCCAAGACAATTCCAGGGCTGGCCCCGGAAGCCTTTGACTGTCCCACTCCTCAAAAGTCACATGTTTCAAGGAGCATAGAGGAGCCACAGCACTGGGCTTTCACTCTGAGAAGAGACAAGCTGCCTTGGGCACTCACGCTGGTGACAGTCGACTCTCCATGCCCTGGAGACCAAGCACGGGCTTTGTTGCCTTAATTTATCCTAAGTTCACAGGTTTCTGCTGCCATTAAGAATAAAGTGAATCCAAAATGAACAGAACATTGATCTGGAGTCCCAGCTGAGCTTGCAACAATATAAATCTCAGTCCCGGAGAATTCAGGTCACTTATGAATGAAGAGGAGGAAGAACCTGGGAGCCTGGAGGGAAGGTGGGGCTGTGCATTGGGACCAGGGGTGCCAAGGATGCTCCAGCCTGTTGCCCTTGGCTCTCAAGGGACTTCTGCCGAGCAAGTGCTGAAATGACAATCCAAGTGGCTGTCTAGCAGGAGACAGGAATGTCCACATACTGACATGACAGCTTGGGAAACTTCCTAAATGTGAGAACCTGAGGAAAACTGAAACTTCAAAAAGAAGCTCCAACAACAGCAACAAGGAAATCCCAAAATGACGGAGAACAGCATGAGTCGTGTGAGTTCAGGAGGGAGGTGGGAGCAGCGGAAAGAGGACTGACGGGGCCTGGCCCCACCTGGCCACTGGCTGGCTCCCTCTCTGGGCAAACTGCCTACTTCCTCTGTGCCTCAGTTTCCTCATCCGCCTAGGCCACCTCCGTCCAGCATAAAGAGATGGCTCCGACGTGACTCACTTGCACCACTGCATTTGTTAGGGTGGAGCCACACCCAGGGTGCTCTGCCCAGAGCCTCTGATTTTCCTCCGACGTGCACATTGTAAAACGCTTCTGTGTCACTTCAGCAAGTTTGCCCATAAATACATCCAGTCCCCCAAATTGCTTTAATTACAGAAGGAGGAAATTGCTTCGCTCGGTGAAAGGTTCTTCCCGCTTCTGCTAATGGCAGTCTGGTATGCGTGTCGTGATGGGATTTTCTTTTTTTTTTTAACTGAAAGCCATCGAGCTTAATGAGAATTGGAAAAGTGCTGTGGAACCAGCATTCATTGGGGCCCATCCCGGCCCCTTTGGAGGCTGCAAATGCCTTCAGAAATCACACGCTATTCCAGAAAGTAACTGCTGACCTCAAAGACAGCACTTCACAAACCAAAAGAAGTCAGTGGCCAAGAAGTCATGACCTAACAGACTTGGGGTTATGCATTTGGAAATGGGAACCTCAGGCAAAGTGCTGTGTGTTAAATGAAAACAAGACCCTGAAATAATTACAGTGAGACACAATCTATGCTTCTCTAATTATCTGCTATGGAGATTCTAGAACATTCTTTGCAAGCATCCAAATATCACCTCATTTGCAGCCAGGGAAAATTTTCTAAGATTTCAAGGAACAAGCCAGGGGACAAGACTGAAGACTGCCTTTGTCGGGCAGTTTTCCCACCTGGTGGATGACTGCTCACGGACATTAAAAAGGGGTTGAGGAGATGATGCACCCATGTCCATCATGGACCCCAAGCTCTGGAGGCTGAAAGACCCAACTCTGAATCCTGGCCCTACCATTTATTAGCTCTGCAACCCTGGCGAGTTACTTAAACCCCTGAGCCTCAGTTTTCCTCGTCCATAAAATGGAAGATAACAGCATCTGCGTCATGGGATATTTGAAGATCAGACATAGCTGTTATAAAGCACGTACACAGTGGCTGGCAAACAGTCTGAGGGTTCAATAAATATTTGCAGCTGCTACTGTCAGCGCCACTATCACCTCCACCTTTGCTGACCTTTGTTCCCAGCTCCCTGTCAGAGTCTTGCTTTACTGACCTAGAGACCTGTGCATTGTCTATCTGTAGTAGGAAGGTGACCTTGGAAAAATACGGGAGTTGAATAAATTCCACTGCAATAAATGCAGCCTAAAGTGGGGACTAAAATGATTTCCTTCTTTTTCTCAACTTGGGGAAACGTGATAGTGAACAAGTGGCAAATGGCACAGCCTTTAGGGTCAGAAAGACATGGGTTCAAATCTGCCTCTGCCACTTGCTAGGCGAGTGACTCTGAGGCAGTTCCTTAAGTGTCAGACGTCGATGGCGAGGAGGATGAAGGAGAGTAATGCAGACCGACTGGCCAGCAGCGACGGTGCGACCACGAAGGTGCTGTTACTGCTCCTATATATCCCTGCTATACCCCAGTTCCCGTATCCCACACTGCACATAAGGATGCCAAGAAACACATAACAAGGGCTCTTCGACAAAAGGCTGAATTGAAACAAACTGGCATCTGCACTCCAGTTGAGCAGTGCTCATTTGCCATAAAAATCCATTCCAAGGTATTGTTGTTTGGGTCACACCCTGGACAATGATGCACGCCATGCCAAAAGTCCAAGGAATCTAGAAATCTGAAAAGTTAAGAGAGAAAAATGACACTCATGACTGCCTCCTTTTTATTTTGGGGTGCTATTTGTTTGGGGAGACTGCTAATAGTCTGGGGAGACTACAACACAAGGCAGGCTCGCTGAGCTAAGCCAGCTACAAGTTTAATTAAATACAATTGCTTGCTGCGCGTTCCCTTCCCAAACGGCCTCATGCATATTCATCACTGTAATTATGGTGGTGAAAAAATCCAGGACTAATTATTCCATGCTCCCCATCTTTCACATGCCTAGGATTTTTGCATAATTACTGTTGAAATTAATTGCAAGTTAGTTAATTTTATACTTTGTCCTTTCAAGACTTAATTGAAAATTAATTTAAAAGATACAACCCCCCCCCACAAAAACCCACAACAAAAATCCCACCATCAGCCGTTATGGCAAATCTGGTTTCCTAGATTTACAATGTGCATTAAAAATGTGATGTGATTACTTCTAACCTGACGGAGTGCGGGGTTGTACGTGTCAAGCTATAATAAAAGGCCAGTCCTGTAAATGTCTCAGAAGTCACATCTCTATTTTTTCTACCATACAGCAACAAGGACTTCGATGGGTAGGGAGGCCTGCCAGTGGTCTGGCTGTCTTCTGGTTGCAGGTTTATCATTTTATCTTCAGTAACTGCATCTCTAGCCTCACCCCATTGTATTTCTACCCTCAGATATCTCTACTGGTACCCATTTTCAGGACCCAAGTGCAAGGTGGCATGCCAGAAACTTCACTTTCATGCTTAGCAAACCAACAGAAAACATTCCTTCCCCCACTTTCTGTCCATGCACTGTGTTCCCACCAGCTCCTTGGAGTTACTTCTGTTACTCCTGTTTCTGGGATCCCTTCTGCAAGGGACCAGGAGGAGACATTTATCAAGTGCCTACCCTGTCCTGCACTTGGCTTTACACACAGGCGTGAATTTCATTTAATTTCAGCACCTAACACAGTGCCAGACACAAAACAGACAATCAATCAATTCATTGTTATTTCCTGAGTGACTGATCCAATAAAGAATATTCACCGCAAGCCTACGGGGGCGTCACTAGCCCCACTTTTAAGGAAAGGCACGTTCGGAGAGGTTAAGTACGTCCCTCAAGTTCACACAGCCTGTAAGTGGCAGAGCTGGCATCTGGTCTCCAGCATTTTCTTCCCTTCACCCTCCTCCTGGCCTCTTGACAGTTCAGATTTTAGCTTCTGCCGGCTGTGGTCTCTTTCTTGGCCCTGAGTCCTGAAACTTGCTTGTTATGAACTGAATGTTTGTATCCCCCACATGTTGGTACCCTAACCCCAACGTAGTGGTATTTGAGATGGGGCCTTTGGGAGGTGATTAAAGTTAGAGGACGACACGAGGGGGGCCCCCATGATGAGATCAGTGCCCTGATGAGAGCACCAGAGAGCTGGCTGCAGTGAGGACACAGCCAGAAGGTGGCCGTCTGCAAGACAGGAAGGCCTTCACCAGGAACTGAATCGGCTGGCACCTTGACCTTGGACTTCCAGCCTCCAGAACGGTGAGAAATAAATTTCTGTTGTTTAAGCCACCCAGTCTATGGTATTTTGTTACGGCAGCGCGAGCAGATTACGACGTTGTTCCATGGTTTTATTCAATGACCTTGGTTACGTTACTTATGTTTTGGATTAATTCAGGGTTGAGCTGTGAGAGTATAATGGAAAAGATAAGTGAAAAACAATTCAAGAGGGAGAAGACAAGTTTTTATGACACAAAGGAAGCCAGAAGGGCTCCCGTTAAAAGGCCAAGGCTTAGCACATGCTAAGCAGCCAACCGGCCTGGAAGGAGCCAGAATGCATATATGCGTATCTCATGGGAATCAAAGCTTCCTGCTACTCCTAATATGCTAACAGGGGCCCTCATTGAGAAAGCAGGCATGTCTTCAGCGGTTCCACAGAGGACAAGAATGAATCAACCTGTTATCGAGTAGACGGGGAGGAGAAAGAGGTGGAAAGCAAATTCACAGAGCACAAAGCCATTGATTGTTTTTTTTTTTTTTTTTTTTTCAGTCCATGAAAGTATCTCCTTTGATGGCGACTTTAGTGACCTGAGACTTCAGCAATTTCAGGAGAAACAACTCATCCTCCAAGAGGCTCATAAGACTTGGGGGTCTCTTATGACCCCGGGAGCAGATTCCTTAACAGGGATCCTTCAGAGTTAAGACTCCAGAAATACGAGAGGTATTTTAAGAAATAAACTGATGTGCCTGTGTGTAAATTTTTCCTCCAAATGTGTAAACAGAGGCTCCCATTCCAGATAAGCCCATAAATGTTGGTCACAGCCATAAAGCTTTCGGATCAGATTTGCATGTCAGGAGAACATGCTACAGGGAGCCTGGAAGGTCTACCCGGGTGCTGAACGCAGCCTTGCAGATAGACGGGAGCCCAGTCATGGGCGTGTGCCAGGAGCTGTCCGGTGGGAGGAATGCAGGGCTGGCGCTAGGAGCAGAGCCATCCAGCTCCACAGGGAGGGAGGGGAGGGAACGGGCGGGCCAGGCACGTAACTGAGCCAAAAGGCCCAGGATGGCCCGTGGCTCTCAGGAAGGCGGTCCTGACTGCTGACACAGAAAGGTGTGCTGCTTGGGGAAAGACCGCACATCACTGAACAGTACGTATTTCATGAGAGCAGGATGCCATTTCTGCTGACGAGAAAACGTGTCTATTTCTATTCATTCATTAAAAAGATGTGGAAGATGATATAGTAAAATGTTAAGAGTGGTTGTCACGGGATGGCTAAATCATGGGTGATTTGGGAGGATATTTTTCTGTCTTTTCTGAATTAATTATTTCATAATGAATTAATGCCTCCCTTTCTTTCAATCTCAGGTCACTCACCTGCTTTTCGATAACCTTCCTGATGGGGACAGTCCCCCCTGTTTGTGCTCAGCTGGAGCCAGGAATCTCTCTCATCACAGCACACGCTGCAGGCTGCTGCGATCTCTCACTCCGTGTGTGCCCCCCTCAGAAAACGTCGGCTCTATGAGAACAGGAACCACGGTGGGTTCAGTTTTGCCATGTTTTCATGGACAACTTTGCTCCCAGCGTCTAGTAACACTAGTGACGATGATAACAATAATGACATCAGGAGCAGTGGTGGTGGCAGAGATAGTGGCAGCGGCAGCAAACGCTTCCACCCGAAGCTAAGGACTTCAGACATCCCATTTTACCGAATGGGAAGCCATGACACAGAGAGGCTGTGTGCCCAGCACAACCTCACACAGCTTCTGCGGGTGGGAGCCAGACTCTGTGCCCAGGCGACCGGGCTCCCGAATCCACGCTCATAACCACCTTCGCTACCCTGCCCTTTCATCCGGCACTTAAAAACCGAGTGCACAGAAGCAGCCTGATAAACGTTGTCAAGTAAAAGACTGATCACATAGTCCTTTTTATATTCCTGAAAAAGTCATCTCTGTATCTGGATGAAGGGAAATAAAAAAAAAAAAAATCACTCCCGTGGGAAGGAAGCAGAGGAATGAAAGAGGTAGTTCTGAAAAACCAGAGTTTTCTGGAAAGACATTTTCTTTTTCAGACAGCAGTGCTTGATTCTGAAGCAAAATGTCCCATACAAAGTCCCCTCAAGTCCCAATGTTAACTTTCTTTAATTTTAATTAATTAAATTTAATTTTCCCCAACGCATAGGGACTGATAGGATTCAATGCCGTTGTCTTCAGACATTCTACAGCCGGGATCCTGGGCTCAAGTTCCTATAACTTGATAAAGTCAAGGGTTCTGGTTCCTCTTAAGTGGCGAATGAAGGAGAAAGACAGTCCTTCACTTGAAACCTTCCCAAGCTCCCGGTGAGAGAGCTGGGCCCTGGAGAGAGGCGGGGGGCCCACCGCCAAGGTTAATACATGCCAAGTGCCTTGTGTGCTGCATGAGGGGTTTGGGTAAAACCATGTAGGCATGAGGGATTATTGATTCCGGAAAAAAAAAAAAAAAAACAGGCAGAAGCGGTTATATTTGCATGGTTTTAGCAGAACAAGCCTGTCTGTGGAGCTGAAGGGCCCCGTGTGCATTGTTAGCTAGAAATATTTAACGGATTAGGACCGCGTGCACTGGCAGACAGACCTGATTTAAGTTTTTCACATGATATGAATTCCGCAGGGTAAAACCCAACACGCTGGCATCATTCCAGGTTAAAGCGGAGATAAAACGGGAAGAATTCAGGCTGCTCCATTCACTGCAAACCCGGAAAGCGAGGCTCTCCTTATAGCTTATTGTTTCAGGATTAGCGTATGTAATGTCAGCGCCACACTGAATACCGATGAGACGGGGCCTCACTTCATTACGCGTTTGATACAGTTAAACTGCTGCCCCATTTCAAAGCCTACCGACATCACCGCACACCGACACCTTGTCCTGCACACGGAATGCAGAAGTATTACTTCACTGGCTGTAAATGAACTTACCCTCTCTCTCTCGCTCTCTCGTCATTTTAAAATCAGGAGGAAAAAAAACTGTACTGTTCTCAACTCCCTTGTGTCTTAGAATAAGAAAAGAACACATTTTCTACCATTTCTACCATTTTCTGGCCCATGCCAAAGATATTAAATAACTCAGCGAAGCCAGATGTATCCTATTCTTGCCAGACCTTAGAGACAGACCCAGCTACCAGGCAGCTGTGAAACAGAGCAGCAATCTGTCAGGATTTAATTAGACCAGCTTTTTGGACAGGGTGTACTTTTTTTTTCTTTTGGGGTGGACATTGTGGCAAAAAAGCTGGGCTGGGCTGACTACGCCTAGTAATGGGAGGTAGCAGGGGAAACGTCCCTTTCTTCACTGGCGATGCTACACACGCGTAGATACAGACCAGAAGTGTCTGAATTGTACACACCTATGGGAAATTAACAGAGGTATGTCTCTGGCTCCCCTATCCTTCCTGTCTTGATGCCAAACCCACAATGTCACTGCTGGGTCAAATGTTCTGGGTGACTGAGGAGGGGAGCCACAGAGGGACTTAGAATATATTTTTCCTTAAGAACAATGACCCAAGGATCTGGACATAAACAAACATACCCAGGGTCTGCTGGAGCGAGGAGCTGTTTTGCAGCCCTTTGGTCGGCCTTTCAGAATCCGTAATCGTTTTATCCTTGTTTTAAAATGTTCAATTCCTATTCAGTTGTTCTTTCCATACTCTGAGCCTTCATAAAAGCTACTTGGATGTTCAAAAAGGATTAGACAGTGGGACTTCAGGGGCCAACAACAGAAGATTGGATGAATTGGCCAATAACCGGGGATGAGGTGGACCCTGCACGGTGTAACGGACAGTGAGGTGTGACTGTAATGGCAGCATTCACGTTGTGCCACAAGACACAGGCTTTCATGGACTAACGCACAGCACACACACCACTCTTTCTAGTATGATACTTACAGGGAAATTAAAAACCTTCCCTATTGGCTCAATATCTTGCCATTCCTACCACCATTCATCCTAAATACTCCTACTATTACTACTAACAATGGTGACGATGATGACGATGATGATAGCAGCCTAGCTAACATTTACCAAAGGCTTTCGATAAGCCAACATCTTTATGAAATTTGTATATGGATTATCTATCTCATTTCCTCTGTATAACAGTCCTATAACAGAAGCAGGGTTATCACTCCCCCTTTGCAGATGGTAAGACTGAGGCACAAAGAGGTTTGTTTAGGCAAAGCAGGAGGCAGCAGTGTATGACCTTATAACCACAGTGAGCTCCTCGGCAGGGGCGGGAAGTGACAAAAGGCAAGTTTATGAAAAACTGTTCTGGCAACTGTATGGAGAATGGGCTAGAGCAGAAAGAGGTTAGAGAGACTCAGGGTGGCCAGACAAGTTATTTTGGTGGCCAGGCAAAAGGAAAGGGGGCCGGAATTAGGGCAGAGGCTGCGGAAATGCAAAGGCAGGAACATAGTAATTATCTTCGTGAGCTGAGCGCTCACTAGTTACCATATATTGAGCTGAGCAATTTGTACACATCAGCTCACAGAATGTTCACAACAATCTCAGGGGATGCGGTATATTATACCCATTTCACAAATGAGGAAACTGAGGCTTAGAGAGATTCAGTAACTTTCCAGGTAAGACACAGATAATACAATATCGAGTTTATTAATAACAATATGTGATGGGCGCTGTTCTAAGAGCACATCTTAGGTACGGTTTAATCCTACAATGTAGGTATCACTATCATTCCATTGTACAGAAGAGAAAAGGGAGGCTCAGAGAAGTGAAGTAACTTCCTTTAAGTTACACTTGGCTGGTAAGTAGCAAAGTCAAGATTTGAACTCAGTTTGGTTTGGCTCCAAAGCCCATGCTCTGAACTGCTACGCTAATGAGAACGTGCGTTTGGCCTCTGAGGACCTGGCTGGTTTGGCCTCGGACACGTGGCAGGATCTCATCTCAGAAAAGGAGCCTCTGCCACTCACCCAAAGGGGTGCCAGGGAGCTGACCTGGGCAACACATTCTGCACTTGGAGCTTGTAAAGGAAGGTGGCGCAGTCCATGCCCTGTGCCTAATCCAGGCCGTCTGGGAGTGTGGCAGAAATGAGAATAAATTCTTATCTTGCACATCTCCCAGATATATACCATGTGGCTTTGCTTTGAAGACCAGAGCAGCCTCAGAACTAACCTCACAAAGGAGCCTTGTGATACTTTGTGTGTGACCCAAACCCACTTAGACGGCACCTCTGCCACCCCCTCTGGTTTGTGGTAGACCGAAATGCTCAAAATTGGATTTTTCAATAAACCACTCATCCTGCAGTGAGCCTGCAGAGAAAAAAAGTCAGGTCACGGGCTTCTGAAATGTTCCCACTGTATCTGTGCTTCCATCATCGAGATGGATCCAAGATTGGGAGACAAGTCGGGGCACAGAGGTGCTCTGCACGCCCAGGCCATGGGTTGCAGGGCCACCGATACTTGAAAAGGCCTTTCTCCGACACTCACTTTTAAAGGGCAAGTGCTGTTACAGACCAATTGTTCCTACACAGCGCATTCTCGAAATTCCATTTTTATTTCTATCAAAGTAACATGTGCACACAATTTGAAGAGTCAAATAGTTGTATGAGGCTTGATAAAAGAAACAGCGTTCTCTGACCCTCAGCTCCCAGAAGCAATCATTTTCTTCCATTTTGCTTAGGTCCTTTGATGGTTTACCTCCGTATCACTAAATAACACTCATAGAGTACTACTTCATGATTTTTTAGTTTTAAGAATTATCTATTGTCTTCCCACTCTCTGAAAGGTGAGGATTTAGCTCTAGTTTATCACCATCTCTGGCACCACCACGCACAGGCACATTTCGAGGCCCCTAGTTAGATAGCAATTACAGATAATGGGTGTTTTTGTTATCTTGATAGAGAAAATGTTACAGATGGGCCACATGGTTATACAAAGGTTTAAACACGTCTCTTCCTGGGGAAAGTTTTTGTTGTCCCTGGAGTTAACACAGCCTTTACTTCCCCCATTTGTTTAGTATTCCATATATTTCTCACTAATCCAAACACAAGGTAGGTCTTCCCTGGCTTTGTAAATCCCCTCTCAATGCATGCAAGTCCACTAAGAATTCCATCAATTTTTTTTTAGAGAAATATCTCCCCAAGCCTTCTGATCCACTCCACTACAGACAGGGGGGCTCCCCAGGCCTGCCACACAGTGGCCCCTCCACATCTTCCCAGAGGTTCCCTTTCACTCTCACTGAGGTCAGATCCCCAATTTCCCATACCTTGTGTCTTTCTTTGTCTTGGTTTATCCCTTGGTTTTGGTAGATCATATTTACTAATAACACCCTGAAAGGGCTGTGTGAAAGTAACCTTTAAATCACTCCCAGATTCTGTCTTTAGGGTACAGAATTTGAGTTGAAATATTTGTTTCAGGACTGTCTTCTCATATCCAATGTGGTTAAGAAGACTGATGCCATTTTGATTCTTGAAACTTTGTATAAAACCTGTTTTTATTTATGCATTCGTTTTTGTAATGCCCTCTCTAGAAAGTTGTAGCATTTTCTTTTGCCTAATGTTTGTGTGGTTTAATGTCATTCGCTGATCTGGGCATTAATTAAGTGGGCCCTTTTCCATCTAAAAAATACTGTTCTTTGGTTCAAGGGACATTTTCCTCAATTTCTCCATTTTCTCTTTAGAATTCCTATTATTTCGATGTAAATCTCCTAACCGGGTCCTCGATTTTTCTTATTTTCTGTATCTTTGTGTTTTTTTACTTTCAGGGATATAGCCTCAAATTTATGTCCTAACTTTTTCATATGTTAAACATCTATGAATTCTTTCTTATTTACTTCTTTAAAGGGGGGGGGCATCCTGTTTATTTTAAGAATGTAATATCTTCAGTTACATTTTAGGTTTTTTTTTTTTTTTAATTTTAAGCTTCCTTCTCTCTCTATATAGCCTATTTCCCTCCAAAGTGCTTTTCAGCTCCTCTCCCCTTCCTGCCCCCTCTCTTCTCCTCCCCTCTCCTCCTCTTCCTCCTCCTCTTCTCTCTCTCTCTCTCTCTGTATGTGTGCGAGTGCTCCATCTTTCGTAGTCAAGGTTTCCCTCGAGTCTGGTGATCCTTGGCTGACCACTCATGTGTAAGTGTGGGGCACTAAAAAGCTCCCGGCTGTGGGCTTGTTGACTGTGGTCTTCACCGTAATATGATTCAGTTGGGACATTTCACTGGGACATCTCCTCTCTTAAACTGGTGAGTTTCCCCACAGAAGACTATTCCAAACTCCTGCTTAAAAGGTACCTGAGCCTGCCAGACTTTATTCTGGGAAGGGACTTGAGGAAAAAGGCCAGTAGTTTCAACATTCACTATGTCAACTTGCACTAAATCTCTATTTTCAGAAAGGAACACCCACTCTCAGCTGCTCTTGAGAATAAACTCTTATCTTCTGTGTGGGTGTGAGAGGGGCAGGTGCCTGGCTGTGCAGGGTAGGAAAGGGATCTGGAAGTGTGTTAGCTTCCTAATGAAATTTCAACCAATCTTCTTGTTTTTAGCCTGGAAGTACATTTGGTTGCTTCCTGGTTCTCCTGAGAGCCAGCTTAGAATTCCATTTTCTGAGTCCTCTAAGCCAGTTACTGCTCATCCATTTGTTCTCCAGCTTCTACAGTTTTATTCCTGGGTTTTTCTTCTCCTTTTCTTTGCCCCTGTGGATTTACCCTTTAAGAAACTATTTTAGTGGATTTTTAGAAGGAAATAGAGCTAAATGTGTGTGTTCAAGTTGACACTTAAAACTGTAAGTCTTGAAGGTAGGTGGTCATATCATTTATTCCCCCAACTACCTGGGGCACCTGGACTTTTAGGAAAGTGACACTAACAGAATTCTGTGTGCCCCGTGCTACGGTGACCAAATCTCTTCTTGGTGTGGGGCACTTGTCAGTGTGGAAAGAATGCTGGGCCTATAGTAAGAAAAGAGAGGTTAATTATAGCTCTGATTTCTACTCATTGTTATCTGTTGTCTCATATGTAGTCTCAGGATAATAACCACCAACCCCATGTACTTTCAGGGTTCTTAGTAGGATCAAACAGGATAATGACTGTGAAACCACTTCAAAAAGTATAAAGTACAACAGAAATACTAGGCTTTGCTATTACTTAAAAACCTCACTTTCATCTCCTGAAATTCAATGTAATGTTATCTTGGTCTGTCTTCAGGAGAAAGAGGCTTGTCTCCAGTAATTATATAAATCACCCTTGTCCTTTGTGACACAGACACGTGACATAGGATAGTGTTTCTCACCCCATCAACACTGTCTGATTAGTTGGACAGTGGCCAAAACCAGCCGGGTTCCACATCATCTAAAACACGTACACCCAGAATCCAAGATAGTGTTACTGAGAAGGAATGAGGGAATGAAAATCTTTTATGGACGTCCATTCCACCATGGGTCTGTTTTGCAGCTGAGCTATATGTCCATAGAAATATAGGAAAAAGAGTGGTTAAATATATACAAACAATGGATATATTATAGTCATTGAAAAATAAGGGGGTGGCAGCTCTATATTCAGTGCCATGAAAAGATGCCCACTGTAATCTTAACTGATAAAACCCAGAAGCAGAACTATGAGTATGATTCCATTTCTATAATAAAACAGCAAAACCCTATATAGGTATAGATTTATCTACATATCTCTGTATTTGTAGTGTGTAGGTACATAGATACATAGACAGACAGACATAGAAAAAGTCTGGTTGCGTGCTCACCAAACCAGGGTGGTCACTTCTGAGGAATGGCACTGGAGGTGGAAAAGGCCCATTAGGACCTTTGCTTTTTACTTTATACAGTTCTGAGCAGTTTGATTTTTCTTGTAACATGTATGTGTTATTTCTCTGATTATTAGAAAAGAAAAGAGTGAACAAGAAAATCGAATCTGGGAAGAGAAGTAAAGGTAGTAAGAAGCTGGGGAGAGGTGGATGGTGAGAAGAGGCTAAGCAAGGCGCCAGGATTGGCAGGAGGTACGGGCAGGTCATACACCTCTGCTAGAGCCATGGGAGCAGGTGTAACCACAAATGGATCCCCTCTGGGCCATGACAGCCACCTGCACATCTACGTAAGCTCCACTATCAACTTAAGGGGGAAGAGAACACATTTTTTAAAAAACTGTAATTCCCATATAGCAAAATGTACACATCTTGAGTGTACAGTTCAACGACTTCTTAAAAATGTACATGCACGGGTAACCCACCAGGGGATTCATTTTTGGCAAAACTTGCTAGCTGTATACAGATGCATGGATCTACAGGAGATGAGCTCACTCAGCCACGAGTGAATGCAGGGGTGGCTGCTCAGTATGGGATTCGTACCCCATCCATTCACTAATTCTGAATGAGGACCTGCCTGGTAGTGCTATTTAGTCTTCTCCCTGCATTTCCCAGAGACCTCCTGATTCTGTATGCTCCTAATTTTTGAGTGTCTCCTGGGTCAGGAACTCATATGTCTCTTAGCAAAGAACATGGTAACCATACACCATACATACCGTAAGTCTGGGAAGAATGGAGTGGGCTGAAAAGATCCTTGGAGGTGGACCAACTCTCTCCAATAAGCCAGCTACCACTGTCAATTTCCCTTTTGAAAGTGGGAGCTGTCAGCTCCTGTGACTCACTGGATGAGAGGGGACTATTCTACAGGCGCTGCCAGTACCTGCACGTACTGTAGTTTCTCTATGCTAGCATAATAATCATGATAGCTCACATTTATTGAATGCCTACTACATGCCAAGCATTAGAGTCTAAGCACTTTACATGATTTATTTTTACAACATCACCATGAGAAAGGTATTACCATTATTTCCACTTCATAGACGGGGAACTCAGGCACAGAGGTGTGAGTAACTTGCTTTAGGTCGTAGAATTAGTAAGTGATAGTGTGAGCATTGGAACCTAGGCAGTTGGTGACTCCAAGGTGTGTTCTCATCTGCAAGGCTATACTTCCTCTCATTCAGAGGACAGGCAGAACAGGGTTTTAACGTGTTGCCTCTTGACTTCCTGGCTAGAGCTTTCCTTGCAGAGTCTGTGGCCTCTAATACATAAAAATGTCAAGTCCATCTTTCTCCTAAAAACAGGTAAATATATAGTCATCTCTAGGTATTGCCAGGTCACAAAGGGGTCTCTTAGCTCTGTCTAGACACAAAGCCAACAGAGCATAATGCATAACGGTGTTTTATAGCCAGGGGTTTTTATCTTGTTTCTTCTCTCGGGAGTTGGCTGATAAATCAGGCTTCACGGGTGGAGAAGAATATGTGTTTTCAAGAGTGACTTTCAGACGCAGAGTGAAGGGCGAGCCGGAGTGTGGCAACGAGAGGCATCCTTCAGAACCGGTGGCAATCTCACCTCAAGAGGCCAATTAATCCATTTGAGAGAATAATGAAAACGAGGGCAACCGAGCCTGCGTACGGGCTGTCTACCCGCTTTTCAATGACGGAAACTGGAGCACGCTTTCCAACGCGCATTTATCAGTCTCCGCGGTGAACACAAGCCATCCTGTGCCACTGCATTAATCAAACGGCATTTATTGTCTAGAGCACATGGTGACTGTGAGAGGGAAGATTAGCCCAAGTTCCTCTGAGCAGCTGTGGTTCCTACTCCCCGAAGTCTCAGCATCTAATGCTTCTCACCCTCTATGGCATTCCCTTTGTCTCCTGCTAAAAGCACTGTTTGATCTTCTTATTGCTTACACTCGCCGTCGCTTTGAGACTCGGGCCATCTCATTTGAGACACCTGCAGACACACTAGGGAGAACGAAGGTGAAAGATTTGGGCAAAGGTCAGTAAAATGTTCTTCCCATCAAAGGCCAGAGTAGAGCTTTTGTTCTATCTCTCTAATACTGTGGGCTGGAGTGGACAGAGGAATGGTTCTCAAACTCTAGTGTAGAGACTTCCAGTTCTAGCAATATGGTGAGCTATATATGCAAACCAACTCCCTACTGGAAAATAAAATAACATAATTCTGTAGTAAAACTTTTTTTAAATCTTAACATCATTGAGGAAGTGACAAAAAGAAAAATGTAAGCACCTGGAAAATTGAGGTAACTTTTCTCCCAAGGCATTGGTGAGCTGGACCAACCTCAGTTTCGGTTTTGGAAAAGATTGAGAGGAACGGAAGTCAAGATCCACGGCCAGCCCAAAGTGCAGAAAGTAAAAGAGACCCGCCATTATGCTAGGACTCCAAAGCCCTAACATTTAGGGTGAGGATGAACCCAAAGTAAAGCTCCAGGGGATGCAGGGAAGGTTGTCTTTGCAGCAGATTCAACAAGGAGATGTGGAAGCATTTGTCACCATAGGTGGCCTTCTCATGGATTGTGTACCTTGGGTTTACATTACTTAGATGGTCCAGGGCACCTCATAAACTTGGTTTGAAATGACACTGAACTGGTAGTACTGCTAGGCATCTAGTAGAAGCCAACCTAAATTTTCTGGAGCAAGGCATCTTTATCATAGTCCTCAGTGAATCCCCACAAATAATTTTTTCAAGGACAATAAGCAGTATACAGTCCAAAATAGTAAGTACCTGGGGAATCTAAGGCACCATGAGCAGACCAGTAAAAACAGTAGAGATCAGAAACAGACACATAAAGACTTCAAATAGTAAAATTATCAGAACAAATTGTGAACATGTTATTAAGTTATTAAGAAATAAAAGAAAAGCTTGAATACATCCATCTGCAGGGAGTAGTACACTATTAAAAAATGATGAAATATATGTAGAAAAGAACCAAATAAAACATCTAGAAATGAAAAATAACTAAAATTAAAAACTCAATGGACCAGTTTAACAGTAGATTAGACACAGAAGAAGAGAGAATCAATGAACTGAAAGACAACTCAAGAGGAATTATTCAGAATGCAACAGAGAGAGACACAAAAGGATGAAAAATATGGACAAGAGGCTAATATACATGGAATGAGATGGTCTAAAGGAAATTCAAAGTATGGTACACACAACAGAATCACCTTTGGAGCTTGTTAAAGCACAGATTCTGAAGTCCTAATCCCACCTATTTTGATTCGTCAGAATAGGTTGGGTTCCAGAAATATGCAATGTTAACAATTGTGGAGACAACCCACATTTCGTGAAGTATTAGAATAGTGACATCTGGGTGGCAAACTTCAAAAGGTAATTTTTTCCTCTTGTCCAAACTAGATTAAAATTTTCAACTCTCACTAACTGCATCATTTTCACCCAGAATAGCTAGGTACAATGTGCAATATTCCTCCATGTTTGTGGCCAACATGTTTTGCTTTAATTCAATAGTAGTTTAGACAAGAAAATCAAAACATATTTAGAAACCCAGCATTTACATGCTGTTTCTAAAGCAAATAATCTTTACAAAACAAGGAATCACTGCCTATTTTTGCTGTGAATGGGTGTAAATTTATTACCTTTCTTAAATTGGGGTTTGGCAAAGGTACATGCTGCTTGTCTTTCATTCATGCCAGTCTGTAGAAAGTGTCTCTCAAAAGTTAGCTAATTGCCACTGCGTGTTTATGGCTGGATCACTAACCTCTCTAACTCTCACTGTCCCCACCTGTAACCCAGGTATCCCACCATCTCCATCCTTGGTGACATGCATCAAATAGCTCAGCACAGCACCTGGTGCACAGCAAATACTCAAAAATTAGAAACTATTATTAATAAATGATGACTCACTGCTTGAATTGTGGCCCCAGCCTTATAGACCCTCTTCTTATTTTCTCATCCCTCCAAATTCCTCATGCTTCGTCAAAGACAGCAACTTCTTGACACAATTATCTTAGCCTGGCCCCTTTGCTTAATGCTTACTATCACAGGTTCTGCCTGTGTCTAACAAAAACTAAAAAATATTACATTATGAAACTGAGATACGTGGCCCCTGGTCATTCCGGAAATGTCTTCTGGAAGATGCAGAAGACGACAGAGGAAGGTGAAAGCTTTGTGGCTTGTCCTCAGGACCTTCCCTGCAGAATGGCACCATGCACTGTCAGGGTCTGCAAGAGCTTCAGCAGGGAACTGAAGGCGACTGGTAATGTTCACAATCCCCACCTCAGGGGGAGTGAACGAGGGGCTTGCGGAACTTCTGATGCAAAGAGAAGCAAGTCTCTCCATACTACAAAGGCACTACTAAGCAGCTGTTATTGCCAAGATTGAAACCCACCTCCTGTCTTCTTGAAGGGAAAAGTGAATAGGGGAAGTAAAAAAAAAAAAATCCTGTTGAGATGATGCCAAAAATTTGAGCCTAGAGGACTAAATTCTGAAGGTCACTTAAAGCTATTGTACTGCTACCTACATTTCTCTATTTCCTAAGTCTCCATGTTACCTTTGTGTTGTGTGTCCTCTAGCTCTGAAACCTGCAAACCTGTGCACCTCTTGATCAGCATTATACAGTTTCAAACCTCATGGATTCTACCTGGAAAGGACTGGATCACAAGCAATAGCCTCAGGCTCCCGGGAATCATTTTCAGGCAAGAGGAATGCAGAGCTACTGCCAGTTCAAAGCTGATCAATTTCTCTTTCTTAGTCCTCCTTCTCACTTCAACTATTTGTTACCAGCAATTTCCACTGCTCCTGTCTAGA
>CAUYRT010032915.1:0-12964 GCA_963574885.1 Lepilemur ruficaudatus
CAAAGGCCTGTTTTCTAGATTTACCAGTAACTGGTTTCTCACTTTAGTTTGATGCACATTTATTGAATGCTTACTTTTTTCCAGGCACTCTGCAGAGGTATAAAATAGAACCAATCATAATACCTCCTTCCTTCCTTGAAAAAAAAATTTTTTTTTTTTTGAGATAAGGTATCTCTCTGTTGCCCCCACTAGAATCCAGTGGGCATGATCATAGCTCATGGCAACCTCAAACTCCCCAAACTCCTGGGCTCAAGGGATCCTCCTGCCTCAGCCTCCCAAGTAGCTGAGACTACAGGTGTGTGCCACAATGCCCAGATAATTTTTTTCTATTTTTTGTAGAGATGGTGGTCTCACTCTGCTCAGGTTGGTCTCTAACACCTGACCTCAAGCAATCCTCTCACCTCCCAAAGTGGGCCTCCCAAAGTGTTAGGATTACAGGCATGAGCCACTGTGCCCGACCCCTTCAGCAATTTAACACTGAGTCTACATTGTTTCTGGCAACCATTTACCAACCAGTTCTGTGGCTTTTGGAAAGTGACTATGTCTAAGCTTCAGTTTCTTCAACCCCACAAGATTGGTATAAAGGTTAAATTGGATAGTCTTACTGCTATACAAATGTAAAGGAGTGTCACTAGACATACACTGGGAGGCAGGGAGAGGGGAAGGAAGACCACAGCATACTGGTCAGTCTTACGCTCTACTATAATTTCTTCCATCTAGTTAGACAACAAATTATTTATTTTGGAGGTTTTGAAACATGACTGAAAACTAACTGATACTCCCCAGACTGAGATGTGGTATCCCTTGCATGTGGGCTGAGCACAGTGGCTCTGTGTAACCAATATAGTTTGGCGTGATGTTATGTGACTTCTGAGACAGGTCATAAAATGCAAAGAACATTCTGTGTGGTTTGCTGGAACACTCATGGTGAAGCTCTGAGCTTCATGAAAGAAGTACTACCATTCTGGTATTACCATGCTGCCAGGAAGCCCAAATTAATCCACATAAAGAGACTACATGGAGATGCCCTGTGCTATGGACTGAACTGTATCTCTTCCAAACTCTTTTGTTGATGCTTTAATCACAATGTGACTGTATATGAGACAGGTTTTGGGAGGTAATTAAGGTTAAATAAGGTCAGAAGGGTAGAGTTCTAATCTGATAGGACTGTGGCCTCATAGGAAGAGGAAGAGAGCTCCCGCTCTTTCCCCTTCTCCCAATCTATGTCTCTTTCTCTTTCTCCACACACACACATTGAGGAAAGGCCACGTGGAGCAGGGAGGGGGCCATCTGCAAGCCAGGGAGAGCTATCTCACCAGAACCCAACCATGCTGGCACTCCGATCTCGAACTTCCAGCCTCCAGAACTGTGAAAAAATTAATTTCTGTTGTTTAAGCCACTCAGTCAATGGTATTTTGTTATGGCAGCCTGATCTAAGAAACCCTGAGATTGAACAAACAAGGAGAGACGTCCGGTTAGCTCCTACCTGCTTCAATCCCAGCCACCACTGCCTGAAACCACATGTGAGACCCCAAGTCAGAACTGCCCAACTGATTCCTTCCTGAATTCCTGATTCACAGAAACTGTGAGAGAAAAGAAAAGGATTGGTGCTGTTTTCGGGTCACTGAATTTTGGGGTAATATGTTATGTATCAATAGATGATTGGAACCCTTATTGAGCACAGATTTCCACAAAGAACTATGAAAAGCAAAGTTACATTTCTATTTATTTTTATTTTTTTTAATCTCCTGTATGTACAGATGTAGACATTTCTATTTATTAATCCTAATAAATAAAAGCTAAAAAATGAAACAGGAGCTAAAATAACATTTTATATCTAAATTTGGATACTATTATATTTGATTACTGTCTACACTGGTAGTATCTTGGGAATTTAATATTATTCAGAGCACCCTCATTTTAGTAGAGCATGCTTGAAATCGCTGACTTCATATACATAAGATCCTATTTATTCAGCTTAATGAAGGCTTTATGTGTTATATCATGGTTGTCCTATTTCACTTACGGTATTATAGAGAAAATAAATAAAATATTTGGATTATATCTAATTTTATCCTTTAGGTATGAATGGGATGAGGTTTATCATTTATTAAAATGTTCAACTCTGGCAGAAAACATGGATAATTCTAGATTTTTAAAAATATTGCCTAAATAAACATAACTATTTGTCGGGGAAGGTGTTTAAAGGTAACTAAATTTACCTGATGAGCTTTAATGCATGAACAAAAACAACAATTATTTATTATTATTCTGATGTAGCCTTAACAGACATGTAGAAGCCCCTAAAAATATTTACATGATAATCCACATGTATGAGAGTAATTATTACATTGCAAAGAGGAAAATTATGGAACCAAATCTGACATTACCTTAAATTGTTAAAATAAAGCCCTGAAGTAAATCAGCTCTAATAAATACATAAATCTGATAAAGGCACTGGTGTCTAAGAAGTCACTATGGCATGCCAGTCTACTCTACAGGCAGCAACTTGTTCCCAAATTTGTGGGTAAGTGCCAAATCCATAGAGAATTTAAAAGTACTACATGACAAGGAAATCTAAAATGACAAATCTTCCATATCTTGGTAATATTCATAAGAATTAGAGAAGGTGGTATAGTAATAAAAATATTATTCTAAATGAGAACTTAAAAATCATGATGAAAACAGGTTGACCCAAGGAAATTAGAAATTCTAGAAAATATTCTAAAATACATTAAAATAAAGAGCTAGAAAAAAATTATATTATTTGAGGATGAAATAAAACTAGAATGCTATAAAGGCCATGATTCAAATCACTTAGAATAACAGTGGTCAAAAGGAGAAAAAAGAATAATTTATATTACTTTTATAGTGATATAAAGATGAACTATTATAAACCATATAGATGATTATCAATTATAGGGTAAAAATGCTTATCTGACACAAGGAAAAAAAACGGCATGTACATTTACATGTCTAAATAAAGTCTTGATTACATATTTGATAATGAGTTACAAATTAAAAAGCTGTTTTATTCAAAATGTTTTATTTTAACTCTTGTCATAATTTGCTAAAAATTTTTGAGATTTTACAGAAAGAAACATGCAAAATAAAACAAAAAATGCCTAAGATTATAAAACATTGGTAATTTTCCAAAAAAATTGCTGAGGTGTCATGAAAATAAAAATGGAAAGCAAGGACATAATGAAACTGCTAGGAGACAAATCAACACTAGTGATGAAAAGGTAAAAACACTCAAGACAGACCCACCTAGAATATTCATTATCCATAATTTCTGTGAGTCCTGAAAAATGTAAGGATGACAGACAGAAATGACTGTGGCATACAGATAGCATCAACAGTAAGTCATCAATATTGGGCTGAAATCACAAGATATTACAGATAAGTCAATTCCATTTGCTTCTAATTGATTTGGTCTAATATAAACCTTATAGTACTTTGAAAATTCAAAGAAGATTTTACATTGAACCATCAAGTTCATGATGTTGTTAAAAAGCCTTAGATTCTCAGATGTTCACTCTTCTACACTTGGTCTTTAATTTCAAATGAATGGAATTAGCAACTCAACATAAACCTCAATGATATAACATTATATAGCGCTATGTGATACCTATTATTATAATCACTGGAAACACAGGAAAATTCAAATGCTTTTTATTGCTGATCAAAGGTTCTTACTTTTTTGTTGCAGGGTTGGTTTTTTTTTTTTTTCCTTTAAAGGGATTTATAACACCATTTACCTGTAAACGAACAATCCTCTGAAATATATCTCCTCTCATGCTCATCTCAATATCAAAACGAGAAAGTCTTTTGTCTGCTTCTGTGCTTGCGGCTCGTACTTCTCTGTCAGAGGATACGTGCTGAGGAAAGTCTAGCATGGTTCTTTCCACTGTTGATAGAAAAAAAAATGTTAATACTACAGGACATGTCAAATCAGCATTAAACCAAATACTTCCTACTTGCATGAATGATTATACCAATGTAAGTTTTTCATTTTGTACTTTCTGTAAAGGTTCCTAAGGCTACCAAGAAAAGAGCATCTTGGCTGTTACAGCTGGCATCATTATGAACCATAAGGATGTGCACTGACACTTATCAAAGTACATTGAGGGCGTAATTTATTAACTGGGAATGTAGGAAGATAAAGATATGGTTCCTACACTGAGGCATCTTACAATCTGGGATAAGGGGAAAGTGTACATAGAAAGATAAAGAACAGTACAGGACAGAGCATATCAGTTGTTAAATGAACGTGATACTGTCCTAACTCAAAGGGTGCAGCTACCCTGGACAAGGGCTCTAGGTCATGTGTATGGAGAAGGCTGGACCTTAGAGGAGGTAGAAAAGCAGAGAATGCAAACATAGGCACGGGCAGAGACAGGATGGTCAAGGAACATGCAGACCAATTTAGTGGGACGGTTTTGTTTAGAACTTTTAAACTTTTTACTACAGACTCCATAGAGAATCTAATCAAAGTTATGGACCCTACCTCAAATGCACACAAGCATATAAACATTAAAAATTCCATATAATTTCAGAGGATTCCCAGAAATCTAAGTGGATATGTCCAGTAAATAGCTAGATATTGGAGATACTCCTATAAAATGATGATGGTAATTTAGTCTGCTTTAATCTTCACATATTAAAGTTGCTTCTTGGGTTTTTCATACATCTGTGTTTTGACTTTAATCAGACAAAAATCTCTGATGTCAGTAAAATAACCAATACTATAGAACAAAAATATGTATGGTTTATAGTGATGTCTGTGGCTATGCTGTGACAATAAACGCATTTTAACTGTATTATCTTCAGTATATTGAAGCTGTTATATATAGGTAAAATTTACACATGTGATATATAGTAGACAGCAGAGCTACCCTTTTATACACCAAGAAATTGTACAGTTAAACAAGCTGCCTTACTCATATCAGTCTTCTTAAAATATTGCTACAAATAAAGCTGTTTAAAAATATCTGCCACAAATTATTAGAATAAATCCATATGGTATGTTTTTTAAAGATCCAATTATATAATTATGCTTTTAGGCTTTAATATATAATGTTATATCTGTTGGTTAAGGGAAGAATGGAACAGGAAGATTTAAAATTTAATACATAAAGCACTTATTTAGGTGATATAGTTAACTGTGAAGATGCAATTTCTGTTTATTAATACTTTTTAAAATTAGCTCAAAAAGATATGATGAAGGAATCAAAATTGCTCAAGAACTTAAATGAAATAAAATGTAGGAGCCTAAAATTGGAATTAAACAATAATGTTGAAAGCCACTTCCTTCCTTACTTTGCCACGAAGACCTGGAGCCTGACTTATGCTCTCACTGCCAAACTATAAACAATACTGATGCCCAGTCCCTGACATCAGACAAATGAGGTTTTAAACGCTATTGCAAGGAAGCATGATGAGCTCTGAGAACATGCACAGATAAGAGGAAGTTAGTTTTTAAGAAATCTCTTCCCAAACTGAAAAATTTTTATGATTAACCCATAAAAATAAATTTATGGAAGACCAAGAACAAATATCACAAACCTGAAAGTATGTTTAAAGATCTGTATTGGAGAAAAAATCAGAATTTAAAACAATTCTTTTAAAAAGATTCTGTTTGCATTTTCCCCCACTGATTTTTATAGCAGTCAAATGCCTAAGTTACTAAGCTGGCAAACTCTCTTGTCCATAGTGACTGAAGAAGCAGCAAGCACCTGAACCAAGGACAAAGCACATCCAGGGGGTACACGCACATGAAGTTGCCTGCTGGAAAAGCTCTGCTGAATACGGACAACTCCATCCCTTTGATTTTGACTAATGAGGCCAAGTAGATCCTTTTATTCAAGAGTTTAAACATGACTTGTAACAAGATTTAGTGGCCATTAATGAGAGTGAGGCAGTTGGCAGTATGGGCAGAAACTGAAACAAATGCTGAGATATGAGAAAACAGCCACGTCCTTTTCACAGTAGAACACAGGGTAGGGAACTCTTGGTGATGAAGGTTAGCTGGGGCAAAGAGATGCCCAGGTCACTAGGGCTGTGCTGGACTCTGACAATCTCCCAAATTCCAGAATGTATACAAATGTTTATGATATCCAGTTCTGCAGCTATCATATGTTCTCTTATCCGAGCCTGGATACACAGATAAGGTTGTTTAGTCATAATTATCCTTCAAAATATGTCCAACGGGGTGGGGAACCTGTGGCCTTGGGGCTACATGTGGTCTTCTGGATTCTCGAGTGTGACCTTTTGACTGAATGCAAATTTTACAAATAAATCCTTTAATAAAGAGATTTGTTCTGTGAAGCTTGGCTTTGGTCAAGGGGCCGCACTTGGGGATCTGGAGGGCCACATGTGGCCTCAAGGCCGCAGGTTCCCCACCCACAAGCTGTGGAAAACAGAGAAGTGCATAAAGAAGAAAGTAAAAATTAACTGTAAACCCATAACCCAAGATACTAACCACTGTGATGGTTAAATTTTATGTGTTAACTTGGAGAGTGTTTTTGGTGAGATGAACATTGAAATTGGTGAACTCGAAGTAGAGCAGATTGCCCTCCATACTGGATGTGGGCGGGACACACCCTATCAGTTGAGGGCCCAAAGAGAACAAAAAGACTGGCCTCCCCCAGCAAGGAAGAATTCTCTAGCAGGTTGCCTTTGGACTCCATCTGTACCACTGGCTCTCCTGGATCTTCCCCATACTGGTCTTCAGACAAACTGGAACATAAGCTCTCCTGGTGTTGAGCCTGCCAGCCAACACTGCAGATTTTGGACTCACCAGCCTCCAACTCCTTATAATAAATCATGAACCAATTCCTTATAATAAATCTCTCTCTCTTTCCCTCCCACATATACATGCATATTTACATATATATACTCATACACATACACACATATCCTATTGGTTCTGTTTCTCTGGAGAATCCTAACAAAATCATTAATAAAATTTGTTTATTCTCTTCCATCTTTCTGTGTTGTCCTTTTCCCCCATGACATCAAACACTGCTTCTAAACCATGAGTTTAATGGTTACATAGTATTATAATGTTTCATAATTTATTTAGCCATTATATTCGTTGACATTGGGGGTTGTTTCTAAGCCTTTGCTATGATAAAGAGTACCTGTTTATACATAAATTGATACATGAATTTTGCCTATATCTGATTGTTTCCTTAGAATACATGCCTAGATGTGGAATTATTAGGCTAGGGTATGAAGCTCTTAAACGTTTTGACCTATGTTGTCAAAATGTTCTCCAGAAAGCACTGTAATGAGAGTGTACGTTTCATAGTACCTTTGTAAACATAATAAAATTTTAAAATCTTAGGTAATTGACTTCTAAGCAATTAATTAACCATTATGTAAAAATCAATCTCTTGTAAAACTGGAAATGTGAAAGACAAAAAGCATAAAATGTTTTAAGACATCCATAAAATAAAACATCGACGTGCTTTTGCATCCTACCCACCTATATACTTCACTTCTACATCTGCCAGTGCCTGCAAACAGTTTTCGTAAGTCACTTCCTCAATACCGAGCATTCCGACAGCATCGTACACCTGTTTGGTCTGCACAATGAGCTCCTCAGTTCTTGTTTTAATTTGCTCTGGTGAAAGATCCCATCTTAAAAGATTTCTGCCAGCCACAGTACAGGAAGACATTGCCCGAAGAGGAGACATCACTTCTCTTCCTAATGTCATTCTGAGTAAAATCCTGGAACCACCAACTCTACAAAGAATTAGGAAAAAAAATAAAAATTAGGGATTTCTGTTGGCCCAAAGTCAACATACAAATGTGTATTGTACAATTAAAAAAAACTGAAGCAAATTCTCTCAAGTGAACATGTGTATAAAGCAAAATGCCTTTGTATTTTTTGTTTTGCTTGAATAATTATAGTTTTAATAGAATCATATGATCCAAACACTGAATTGTTAATATGATTAAATCATACAGGAAAAAAAATTAGGTATTAAAGATATAATAATTGTCCTTTACAAATTAAGCAAGTAATCCTTCTTATTTTAAATTTTTTCCTGTGCTAACTTCCACTTACTATGCACATAGATTCCAAAACACTTTGCAAATGTTACAGCTCTTTTAGCATTTGTCTAGCATATTTTCCAGTTTTTACTAGAAAACCCTCCATGGAGAGAAAAAAATAACTTTGCAGGTTTAGCAAGGAGACATTTAAGAAGTTCTCTTTTTATCCTGAAGACCATTTTTTAAAACTAAAACTTCATATAAATCAAGATAACAGTTTGAATTTAAGACATGGCAAATAAACTCTGATACAGCTATGGCAATGTTCTAAAAGAAAAAGAAAATTGTTAAGAATAAAGATACCAATCCTTTACTCTCTTAAAACATTCATATTAATAATATTGATGCCATACGTATATATATCTCTCTCTATATGTGTGTATGTAAATATAACTTTAGAGGTTATAAATAAAAATTTATATTTACTAGCTAGCATTTATTGTGTGTTTAGGTACTACTCAAAATGCTCTCCATATAGTTAACTCACCAAGTCCTTCAACAACCCTATGAGTTACATACTGTGGTTTTACTGAAGAGAGAACTGAAACACAGATAAGGAACTTGACTAAGGTAACAGTTAGTTTTACGGTGGGAGCTAGGATTAAAAACCATGCAGTACGGATCCAGAACCCACATTCTTAATCACTATGGTAAACTTCATTTCTATTACCTTATACAACCCCAAAACAACTTTATGAGGTAAACAGGACATTACTGTAGTCTCTTTTAACAGATAAAGTAATTAAGCCTCAGAGAGGCTAAGTGACTTGTTTAAGGTCATTCACCCAACAAATATTTATGAGTATGTACTATATCTAGTCATAGTGATACAATGACAAATTGGCTGGAACTGCTATTCTGACATAGCAAAAAGGACAAATGGATAAACATGCAATTATACCACACTGATATGAGTGCTTTAATAAGGATAAGCAGGCCAGGCATGGTGGCTCACGTCTGTAATCCTAGCACTCTGGGAGGCTGAGGAGGGAGGATCGCTTGAGGTCAGGAGTTCAAGACCTGCCTGAGCAAGAGCGAGACCCCGTCTCTACTACAAATAGAAAAAATTAGCCAGTCAACTAAAATTAGAAACAAAAAATTAGCTGGGCATGGTGGCTTGCACCTGTAGCCCCAGGTACTCGGGAGGCTGAGGCAGGAGGGTCGCTTGAGCCCAGGAGTGTGAGGTTGTTGTGAGCGAGGCTGACGCCACGACACCCACTCTAGCCCGGGCAACAAAGCAAGACTCTGTCTCAAAAAAAAAAAAAGAAAAAGAAAAAAAAAGGATAAGCAGAGCACACTGTGAACCACAGGAGAGACATCTGTTCTGGTCTTGGGATAGGACGTGTGTATGTCCAGGAAGATTTTCTATAAGGTGTAATGAGCAAGCCAAGATCTATAACAGTGTAGGCATTACCCAAAGGCCAAGGCCATAAGGAGAGAGAAAGCTGAAAAGTAAGGATTAGCAAATGAAGAACCTTGGGAATCATTACAATATTCAACCTCATTCTGCAGGCAATGGCAGAGACATTGAAGGGTTTTGATCACAAGAGAGTTACGACAAGGTTTTGTAAAGAAATCATTGAAACAAAGTGAGTAGGAAGGTTTGTAAAAGGGAGATCATCCTCGAGGGAAGCTGTCACTGTAACTCACATATGAGTAGGGCATATGATTAGGGTATACTGAACTAGGAAATGGGGGAATTGGAGTGATTTAAAAGCTATCCGGGAGAGAGAATCAATATGAATCGGTACCGAATGGATGTAAGAGGTGGTGGTGAGAGAGCCAAGGGAGCCAAGGGAAAGGTGGCTTTTGGAGAAAACAGAGAAACTCAATTTTGGACATGCCAAGCTTAAAATGGCTATGGCACATGTAAGTAGAATTCATTAAGATTAGATAGTGACTGTACTTATAGGGGTGGTTGAACTGACCCAAGGGAGTTTGCAGAGTGAGAAGAGAAAAATATCTATGCTCTAACTCTAGTATAATCCATGAGGTGGAAGGAAAACCAGGCCAAGATGGTTTCTAGGTAAAGTTGTGAAAAGCAAGCAGTGAAAAAGGAATAGGAAGTGCACAACTAGACTGTAGTCTCCAGTAACAGGACGCCACAGATGACTCTGGCGAGAGCAGTGTCAGTGGCGTTCTAGGGGTGTAAGTCAGATTACTACAACTGAGTACTAAGAAAGTGGCAGAGAATAGAGAGAGCAATCCTCTATAGATTTGCTATGAAAATACAGAGAGCTGAAGCAGTGTAGCTAGAAGGGACTAAGGCATAGAAGAAATATTAATACATCGCTAAGATAGGAGAGACATGAATACCGACTTCCTCAACTGTCTCTCCACAACAATTGATGTCTCTCTTATGCAAAACATACTGGTTGATGCTTACACTCAAGGTTGGCAGACCATTTTCTAATATATTTTCACTTTCTTCTTCTACCAATTTAGCTATATACTAACCAAGGGTTAAGTCTGTTTCAAAACCTGTTTATGCCTGTTATACTTATTTTAGTGTAACACTGGGGAATTGGGGGGTGGGGGGTAGACCCAAGGCTGAACGACATGGGGGGGTCACTGTGGAGGGGTGGGATATGCTTGAAAAGTAGTTGGGGAGCGGAATTAGGGGTCTCAATAGGGGAAAGGAATTCCTCAAAAATTGATTCATGTGATTAACTGTATACCTTGGTAAATTCACTGAAAATCATTTAATTATACACTTAAAATGGAGCGTTGGTTGTACGTAGATACAGTTGGAGCACTATGTATGTACTCAATGGACTACTTTGACAGAGTAGATTTTTAAATGTAACAAGATAAGTTAACTTGAGTGGTAATATATTTTGGGAAATCAGCTCACTATAAATTGTGACTGTAAACATTATACTGTAAATGCTTTGTAGTTTTCCCCCAATAAAAGAAAAAAAAATAATCACTCACTTTATTTTTTGAAAGTGTGATGATAAAAGGTGATTTCAGCCTTGATTGATTTTAATGTCCTTACTTAAAAACATAAAAGTTGGCAACCCTATGTCTATCCTCAAAATATTTATTTTGTTTTCATTATGTGATTTTATGGGACCATGAATTTCAAGCTTGAGGCCTAAAGATATTAAAGCACCCTCTTTCAATCACAATGACCTTTGATCCTATAGGTGCAAGTATTAATCTGTGGTGTTTCTTCTTTCCCCTCTCTTTCCCACTGTCTTCTCACCATGATGAAAAATACCAAGTCTGTCTTACTCATCTCTGTAAATTGTTTTGCTGTCAGTAGGGTGCTTAGCCACAATCTATTTTTAAGGATTTTGTCAAAATTAAATCATGTTTCCCTCAAAAATGGTATCTTGCAATGTCAGAACCAGAAAATTGGAAATTCACAGCTTATGTTGATGTTTTATCTGGGGGTTTATAATCTAAGCACATAAATATTTGATATCATATACTTAGGTGTTGGTTCGGTAACAATGCTTTTTTTTTTCTTTATTGAAGTATATTTTACATATCATGCCTTTACTCCACTTTAAGTGTACAATTAAATGATTATCAGTGAATTTACCGAGGTGTACAGTTAATCACATAAATCAATTTTTGAGGAATTCCTTTCCCCCATTGAGACCCCTCATTCCGCTCCCCAACTACTTTTCAAGCATGTCCCACCCCTCCACAGTGCCCACCACGTCGCTCAGAAGTGGGTTTACCTCCCAAATCCCCAAATCCCTAGTGAACACTCTCACCATTTGAGCACCATAGTGTTAATCGGCCAAATACGAATTTGATGGCGAGTACAAGTGGGGCCCATTCTTCAGGTCTTGTGTCACCTCACCTCAAATAATGGGCTCAAGCTTAATCCAGGATAATATAAGTGATGCTAGCTCACTGTCGTTTCTTAAAATTGAATAATATTCCACTGTGAACGTATACCAAATTTTAACAATCCACTCATGAATTGATGGGCACTTGGGTTGTTTCCATGACCTAGCAATACTGAATTGTGCTGCCATAAACATTCGGGTGCAGATGTCTTTATCATAGAATGTCTTGTGCTCTTTTGGGTAGATGCCTAATAATGCTATTGCTGGATCCAATGGTAATTCTACTTTTAGCTCTTTGAGGCATCTCCAAATTCTTTTCCACAAAGGTTGCACCAATTTGCAGTCCCACCAGCAGTGTAAGAGTGTTCCTGTCTCTCCACATCCTCGCTGCATTTGTTATTTTGGGATTTTTTGATAGAGGCCAGTCTCACTGGGGTTAGGTGGTATCTCATTGTGGTTTTGATTTGCATTTTTCTGATGATTAGAGATGATGAACTTTTTTAATATGTTTTTTAGCCACTATTCTGTCTTCTTTGGAGAATTTTCTGTTCATCTCCTTTGCCCATTTATAAATGGGGTTGTTTGATTTTTTCTTGTTAATTCTTTTGAGTTCTAGGTAGATTCTCATTATCAGACCTTTGTCGGAGGTGTAGAGAGCAAATATTTTCTCCCATTCTGTGGGTTGTCTATTTGCTCTAGTGATAGTTTCTTTAGCTGTGCAGAAGCTTTTTAATTTGATCAGATCTCATTTGTTTATTTTTGTTGCTGCATTAATTGCTTTGGGGGTCTTCTTCAAGAATTCTTTGCCTAGGCCAATTTCTGAAAGGGTCTTCCCAACATCCTCTTCTAGGATTCTTAAGGTTTTCTGCCTTAGGTTTAGGTCTGTTAACCATCTTGAGTGTATTTTTGTAAGGGGTGAGAGGTAGGGATCCAGCTTCATTTTTCTGCATGTAGCTATCCAGTTTTCTCAGCACCATTTATTGAAAAGAGATTCTTTTCCCCAATGTATATTTTTGTCTGGTTTATCAAAGATTAGGTTACCATATGTAGATGGTTTCATCTCTGGATTCTCAGTCCTGTTCCAAAGATCAATG